>JAQIWH010006085.1:0-13438 GCA_034695005.1 Cryptops parisi
TCAACGCAAAAGCTCTTTGAGGCCACGAAGGTTGACGTTTGATGCGATGCTTTTTACTGGCTACACACACATAATCTGCGCTTTCTACTTATAAATAATCGATTCTTATATCCCAAGTGCAACCAGCATTAGGTTCACAGAAACAATACTGGCTTTGGGTATAGAGGAGCAGAAGGATTTGTTTTCTACAAGTACAGTATACAACGTGAAACAACTATTTTCACAAATACCTTACTTAAAACGTTTGTTTTAAAACTAGTTTTAAGTTTAAACGCTAAATATGAACAATAACCAATGTCTAATAAGATGTATATACAGCGTGTTTCTAAAAGACCTAGTCAACTTTTAACCACAAAATAAACATCAGATGTAAACATGAGTCCGGAAATTGTTCCTTTCCGAGATAACAGGGTGAAGTTATATTAAACGCATAAACCTATTGTCTCATAATTGCTGTAGATATGCATTTGCGTGTTGATATGGGTCCTTACGCTTTAAACTGTTTATTATGTATTGATGCTTATCACCTGTGGTTAAAATTTGATTTTGACTAGACGTTTCAAAACTCTGTATAGTACTATTTTAGTTACGTTGTTATTCATGAATCGTAATAGTTCATAATTGCAAAGTTTGCTACTGCACCAAATGCTGTGATAAATAACATAACGCGTATAAATAACATCATAAATATATTGAAAACGTTATCTTTTCTACTCTGATGTTTTCCTTTTCATCACGTTATTAGTTTTGATATATATTTTTTATTGACGAAAATTTCTTTCATCACTCAGGAAAGAATTTCATCCACGTTTCGGTGAATGTTTTTCTCTTTGGTTTGTTTCGATTCGAAAAAAAAAAAATCACGGTAAAAGTCTTATCACGAAACAGAACTGCTATGACATATCAAATAAGCTTTGCAATTCCTAAGGCCTTTCCGCTACGAGCAAAACGTCCCTGAAGGCAAAGAAAAACTAAAAAGAAAGAACTATGTACAATACATACATATATACAGTATATACACAGCACGTATATACGTATATATTTATATACACGCAGTATATGGTGAAAACTGATTTTCTTTCATACTGTTCTGTCTGCATGAAGTGAAGACACTTGAAAAGAAGGAAAAGAGGGGAAAAAAAGGAACACGAAGTAAGAAGTGGTAGAATAAAGGAAAAGAAAAAATGGAAGAAAAGGCATTTTTATCATCCGAGCACGTGCGACTTAATCTGTTTCCGCTTCGACGGAGTTCGGTATTTTTTTTTCTTCTTCCTTTGTCTTCCACTTTTTCCTACTTCCCGACCATCCTTTTCCCTAAAAACCCAATCCGCGCAACGCCCACGCAATCCTACAGTCAACTAAAATGCAAACAACAATCAGCACCAGGAGGTTGCCTGAATTCCGGCCAATCAGATAAAAGTCTTTTTCGCTCTGGTGGAGGGATTAAAAGAAATTGAATTGCACCGAACAAGAAGAAGAAAAAAAGCATATATAAAAGGAGAACGAAGTTGCTGCTTTTGCCAGGATGAACACTGAAAAGAAGTGTCTTTAAGAGTTTTCTCCATTTTCTTTTCTTATTCATTTGGTACCATTACTATTATCGTTGAAAGAATTGGCGCAAATGCCCAATTGTGAAGAAAAATAATAAGTAGAAAAAAAAAAGTCAGGGGAGAAAATTTTTATAATGATGCAGTAAAAGGAAGTGACGCAATATGGTGTAATGGTCTAGTGATGTAACACCGAGGAAGTGACGCAATATGGCGTCTTTGTTCTTTCGTGAAGTTGATGGAGATAATACTGAGAAATGATGATGATTGCAAAATTGTTAATTCGTTTTCTTGGAAGTTTTAGTGAAAAACAGAAACTGTTGTCTAATTATAGAGTTTTTAAAAGATGGACTATAGACCATATCTCGTTACATTTTGAGGATAAGAAATAGCGTTGCTATTGGAGAAATGTGAGAATTGAACATGAAGCAAATTTATCGATTGAATGTAAACAACTAAAGTCTATTTAAACATTAATCTCATCTGACATCGTTATTTGAGAAAGTTCCATACACGTCTGATAATGGTGTCATCGGTTTGGTTTTGACAATGAATGAAATTGATGATCGGTTGAGTGAACGCAGTTGTTGAATGGTTTGCTTACCTGAAAGGTCTTCGTGTTTTTTTTTTTACTCACACGTTGTCACACAATAGAGGCAAAGACAAGAATGAAAGACCAATTGTGCTTACCTGAAAAAGAAGAAAAAACAGTCTATTAACTTATTGATAAACGAAACGCGTTTCAATTGTGAAAGAAGTTTTTACAAATGGCAATCTCTATATTTAAAAAGCACAATTTGTTTACATGTTCGCTATGGACTCCAATATATATGTATTTTATTCAATTTACTCGAGTGGTATGTCTACACATCTCAACCCCAATTTGATTTTAGGCTATTGTCAATTTCGGAAGTTTCATTGGGAAGTCAGAAAAAATATCTGTTTTTGAGACACTCTTTTAATATAAGTCAACTTTTGTTGTGGTTACACTGGCGTTTTAAGTTGTTAAGAATAAATTGAGAAGAAGGTTTATTGTTTATACTCAGTAGTTAGTATGATAAAATAGATTGTTTCTTTTTTTGGTGTCAATCAAATTCACCAAGTTACTTCTACACACAATGAACAGAAAGACGTAGTCCTACTTCATAATAGGAAGTAGTCTAACGTATTGAAAAATAAGAACCGGTACATTGAAGATTGGTGGTTGTTACCCAAAAATTGCTTTTAAATTGTTTGGTTTCATCACTAAAACTTTTAAGACTGGGCAAATAATTGAAGGGTTTGGTGTAAAAAAGTGTTAAGTAGAATTTCTGTCAAAAATGACCTAGAAGCATTTTCGAATGTGTTTGGTGCAACTTCACCTTGCTAATACTTAATTTTGAGTAAAACAACAATGTGTGCAACACTATTAGTGCAAGAAATGTGAAATAACCCATAGACAGCAAGGCAAGTTCGGATATTTAAACGTGTTTTCCTCGAAATTGTGAAAATGTTACTCAACACTCTTTTACACCAATCCCTTCAATTACATAACGACTTTTACCTTTGTATAAAAAATGCGAATTTTAAAGTTATGTTGAAAAAAAAATATAACACATTTTCGGTACGATTTATTCAAGAACTCGTTTAGGAAATAAAAAGTTATTAATTGTTTAGACAGTTGTATTTAAAAAAAAAAAACAAAGCAAACTAAAAGAACAGATGGAAGGTAAGTAACCACTTTATTGGTAATGGCATTAGAAAACTTGCAAGAAGAAGAAAGTGTAGTAGAGGAAAGGGGAAAGTGAATTAATGACTAAACCTCGAGTTGTTCTCTTCCCTCATCAGGGATTTGAACGTGGAAAAGTTGAACCGATAAAAGTTTTAACGAAGACGAAAGAAGATGGGGACCGAAAGAAAAAATCTCAGTCAAATTATCAATTAGCAAAGAGGAGGCGACGAGTTGCATAGAAAGCAGTTTACCAAGATCAATTGTTAGCAACAAACTTGCAAAAGAAAGGACCAAAAGAAATAAAAGAATGACGTTAAAGCTGCTTAACAGTTATTCAAAATGACAATGTATCAAATGTAATGTATCTACGTGAAATTAATCTACAATGAAAGCAATTTTATTTGTCCATAAAAAAAAAAGTAAAAAGTTTCACTCGTTGTTTTTAAAACACTTGCGTTTTCATGACCTCGAGTAGAAGACATTGCCAAGTTTGTCGTTGTCATGCACGCCCACACGACACACCTTTTATTAATTGACGCTAATAAAGGCAAACCGAGTATCTTTGTCTCACGACTTGCAATTAAGATTTCTCGTTTTTCGCTGTCATGACCAACTTGCGAGATACAAATCGCAAACGTTTTCATAACGTGGAAAAGCAATACCGTGTGCTATATGGTCGACGACTCCTTATCGTGTTGCTATAGCATCATATTTTTTATCATTATTTTTTGTATATATTTATCTTTCTGAGATATAAAAAAAAATAAAATTAAAAGGGAATGTGCCTGGAAGGGTCTGCAAATTCACGACGAATGCATTTTCTCTACTGATTAAAATACGTTGTCACCGTTTTTCGACTAGGTGTCGCTTGTGTTTAATTTTCGAGCAACAACGGTTACACGAAAGGGGTTTAGTGGTGTTTCTGAAAACGAGTTAGGTGTGGTCGGTTGGGTTTTAAAGGGTTGCCAAGCTACCAGACAGACATGGCAAACAAGGTTGTTGTTTTATTTTTCGTTATTAACATTACTTAGTCCCTACATGAGTGTTTTCGGAATCAATATAGGTTTTTTTTTGTGTTTTGTATTTCACCGTTGACGTGGAAGGAAGTGGAGTTATTAAAGAGCAAGAATTTATTGGTTACATTTTTTTTTTACTGTGTGTTGTGTCAGGAACTTGAAAGTCGAACGCGATGAAAATCGTATGAAAATGTTTGTTCCGTTCGTAATTCAAATTTTGGAATTTTAACTATGAACACGTAGAGAATTATACGTTGAGGATTTATTTTCCGTAAAATAATAAACGGGCGTAATGTCAAAGGATGTTAAGTAACATTTTCACTAATATGAGGAAATCGCGTTTAAATATCTGAACTTGCATGGATGTCTATGGGTTATTTCATACTGCATTAAAATCTTGCACATATTGTTGTTTTGCTCAAAATTATGCGCTAGGAAGGTAAAAGGTTTGCGCTAGGAAGGTTTGTGCATGTAAAGGGTGATTTTCTAATATAATTTGGTAAAGAGTTTTATGTAGTTTCATTATATGACATTTTATTTTATTATGTTCACTAAAATTCAAAAATCACAAATTTCTCAGAATCATTCTACTTGTACATATTGCTGAATCAAATTGGATTCGAGCATTTTGAATCATTATAAAAAACAAATTGTTCAAGTAAGACGAACACGAGTAATAAATCAATGACTTTTTGTTTTCAATTTTACATTCGAAAGAAAAACACAACTGTGCGAAGAAATTAAAACATTGGGATTTCAAAAGCTTTAATTGTAAATTATGCGAACGTGTTGTTATCGCTGAGAATCGAATTTCTCAACCCCCTCCCCCTTTCCTTCTTAACATTTTTGTTTCAGGATGAGAACGTGGAGGGTTTAATTTTGAAAGACGTATCATTACCTGCGAAAAGATTTAATGGCAACTTGGTAATTGGCGTAAATGTTTTAATTCTCTTTTGGCATTGGAGGGGGAATTTTTTTTTTTGGCTGTGTACAACTTCGTACTGCAGTCGAATGACAAAAGTTGTAAAACGCGAAAATCGGGAAAGTTGGCACCGGTTAAATGGAATTTAGTTGTTTCAAATTAGCTTCATAAATTAGATCTCAATCACCTCTAACCCTTGTTTAATAAGGTTTGGTTTTTGTTTAGATCGGAAATCTAACTTAAATTGACGTTACGTTTCAAACAATTTGCTTATCACCATTATTAACACGGAATGTACCACGTGTTTGAAAACGATGTTTATTAAAATATTATTTTTGCAATGTATTGTTTCTTTCTAGTTTCTACTATAATGTTTTCACTTGTATAGTTCGATGCTATATTGACATTATTAAAAACTCGATATATGCGAGTTTCATATACAGTGGAACCTCTATACTAGTCATTAAACCATTCCAGAAAACTGACGAATACTGAATCTGACGATTATAGAATCAATTGCAGATACTTTATAAATCCACTCTCCAGTCTTGTCACCCAAGCTTTACTGTTAGCACTCTACATCATATTTATTATTTAATATTTTATGACATTGTTTTTCTTAAAAACTGACTTTTTGTGACCTCGACTGTAAATTTTGGTGACAAATATTGGATTTTTAGATAAATATCGAAACATTATTTTGCCGAATAAAATGAAAAAATATATACTGAATTTGACGAATATAGGGGTCGACAAATAGAGTTTCACTGTATGCAAAACAACTTTGTTATTATACACATATAACCCAGCACTGAAGTTTACCACTTTATAAAAATCTTGATATATTCAATAGGTTTGCGCAGAACGTAACTTTATTCCAGGTACTCCTGTATATTAAAGAACCACTTGAATTTAGGTTTATTTTTGTGTGTGTGTCCAAGTCCAGTGTAAACGTGCATAGCAAACAACCCCATTTAGATTGAAGTACATCTATTTGGAGAATCCATTAAGAAAAACCTACTGGACCTTTTACATTACCCTTTTTTGTTCCCCTTTTTTTTATCCCCTTTTCCTTCTCTTCTTCCATCTGACCCCCTATTTTTTTCTCCTTTTGGCCAACATTGACCGATGAAAGAAATGCACTTAAGTCGGTGCACTGACACACGCAAAGAAGAGAAAGAAAAGTAAAGGTCTATGAGCCTCCAGAGTTTTGGTTTTGCGATCAATGTGTGTGTGTGTGTGTGTTATGTGTGTTGTGCTATGGTATGTGTTCTGTGTGTATGGTATGTTGTATAGTGCTCTTGGTATTGTTGAATGGCCGTGGCGAGCATTTCGGATGATTCCAATACAAAAGCTGAGTCAGCTCTGCTCCTGAAATACGTTCGATAAGACCCGTGTGCAAAACCATCATCTCAAGGAAAAGGGGGAGGAGAGGGTTAACGTTGAATGAAGCGAACGGAAAGGAAGAATAAGTGGCAAAGGAAACGAGAGATGGGAAAAAATGCCCCCAAGATGGCAGCTATTCTTCCATCGTTATTTTTTTTTCTTTTATATATATTTTTTTCTTCTACTTTTGTCTCCTTTTTTCCTTATGTGTTTGTGTGTGTGTCCATGAACCATCTTAGTGTATAGAAAGTCCATCTCTTTTTATACGACCAAATGGGCTTTGGAGGTTTGAAGTTCGAGATGGGCTTGATGTATTTGTTCAAGTAGGTACTATTGTGGTAAGCGCTCCTTTCAATCGAATGTGTACACCTGAAAAAAAGATGTGTGGTCTGTTTGGTCAAGGTTTGTGTTTCATCGACTAAAGTGAATTTCAGACCATTTACGATCAAAAAGATGATAAACAATCAATATTGTATTGTATTGTACAGTTGAATCTATGGATATAAAAAAAACACGAATATAATTATGTTTTAAAAGAACCAACGTTCGACAAGTTGATGTAGTCCATTTAACGTTGATATTAAACCAGCACAGTACGGTACATTAAAAAGACATACGCTTTATGTATAGTTTTGCTTTATGCGAATTTAAAGTTATGCGATCTTTCAGTTATTTGATATTTGATTTATGCGAGTTTTGAGTAATTCCATTTTCGATTTCTGCAAGTTTTGCATTATGCGAATTTTAATTTATGCAAATCTAGGTTAATTCGATCTTTGAGTAATTAAATTTCAAATATCAATTTTGAAATTTGAATGTATCATAATCTGTGTTCATGTCTGTAACGTATATAGTAAATCTATCCGCGTGGTGAATCTATGCAGAATTAACGTAATAGGCCACTCGAGAAAAATCACGTAAATATCAACATGATGGCTTTAATTTTTCAATTTACAATGTTCACGTGCAAAAAAACGTGTAGTTTTATTAAAAAAATTAATATCAAAATTACTACTAAAAAACTGGATTTTAAAATGACTACTGCCAACGACATAATAATGCTAAAAAAGGTTAATTTTTAGTTAAATTTTTTAACTAAAAAATTTATTAGTTAAAAAAAAATTTAACTAATAAATTTAAACTAAATGTTAAAAAGTGACAGAAAAATAAATAAAAAAAATGTTCCATTAAATAAAACAATTTTGTATGAATAAAAACAATGTATACAAAACACAAAAGTGTAAAATTCTGTAAAGATTGGTATTCTTGTCTGCTAGATATAATTTATCGTTTATTTAACATTTATCCTTTTTTTTCGCGTATAATTATGTTAGAAAATAACTAATAGAGCTAATTTAGGATGTTCTTTTTTTTTTCAGCTTAAAATATTTTCAAAATAACTGCCAAGTTGTATTTTTCTCTTGTTTTTTTGACTTTAAATATTGATGCACGAACATTTTGGCGGGATCTGAAAATAGCTTTTCTGCATAACTTATGCATGGCTCAAAGCCAACTTTTAGGCGGTCAATTTGTCGGCCTTGCAGGAAAGCTTACCCTCTTGCCAACACCCGTTCTTCACAATACACTTGATTGAGTGCGCACGCTTCCAGTTTGTTTTTTTCCAGATTTTTATTTTAAATTGTTGCATTTTGAGTTGCTTTTTTTTTGTGTATTCATTTTACGACAAACAAACAAAAATCAGTTCCTTGAATTTTTTTTTTTTGGGGAGTACCCAAATTTTCCTGATAATAAATGCCGAGCTTATCTCTTTGTAAAATAAAAATGAAATCACTATCATTACGAAGGAAGTTGATGAGCGTGTTCTCTTATCGCGATCAGTTTTAATTGCAAATAATTCAAATTAAGTTGTGAATAAAAAAAACACACAAAAAAATCGTTAATGTTTATTTTGATTAATTAATACACGTTCTGTTGTGTTAAAATATAATGTAAACAGCTCGATTCTCGTTATAATCTTAGTTTGGTGTATGATGTTGGGTGCTGGGATGTCATGAAATAAATAAATAAATAAATAAATAAATAAAATGTTTACAATCAGTGTTCGTATGGTATATTAAAATACAGCGAGTTATCGATATATGCGAGTTCTGTATATAATAATGATTCGTCATTGTGCGATTTGGCGAAAAATTCCGTATTTCGTTATATGCAAGAAAATTCTGTTATTATGCGATTCTGTACATTGGTGCATTTGCGACTAAGGTACTTATGGATTAGGTGCACAAGTCGTTTGAGACGATAGTGTTTAAGACCATATGTGTTACTTGATCTATTGCCAACTGCTTTTGATTATCTTACCTAACTATAAGCTGGAGATCGCGGATATAAATCCCAGTTTAGGTTAGTGAAAAATGAGAACGGTTACATTAAAAAAGATTTTTAAACATACTTTTTATATACCCTACTATCATATACAGATATATTGTATGTACATACTGTACATAATGCAAAAAAAATTCATTTAAGTTTGTTTCGATTTATGCGAAATTCGATTAATGCAAATTTAAACTTATGCAATCTCTGAGTAAGTTTGATATCAATTTTATTCGTGTTTTGAGTAATTCCATTTTTTTGATTTCTTTACGTTTGAATTTATGCAAATTTCGATTTGTGCGAAATTAAATTTATGCGACCGTTTAGTAATTCGATATTTGATTTATGCGAGTTTTGAATGATTTTCATTTTTGATTTCTGCAATTTTTGATTTTTATTTATCTATTTATATATGCGATTTTCTTTTACATTGTACTTATGCGGTTCTCGTTTTTATGCGTTTTTTGATACATTGTACAGTACATTCTCACAAACGACTGTAGATGACAGTATACGTTCAATTTCCAGCTCAATTATTCACTCACTCACAAGTAAAACTAATATACAGAGTATAATAAACACGAGGTGGACAACTAATCCATAAATATCTGAATATTTCTACGACTACTATTGGTTTTTGTAGCAAAACATTTGTGGCGAAATTGGTCACCTTTACGATAAAATTATCCATTTCAGTGTATTTATTTTATGGGAATTTTGATATATGCGATTTTCGATTTATGCGAGGTTTTGCTGAATTTATTTTTATTGACGTTCGTTAATTTTTCGTTCAAATTCAATAATTTAACAAATTAACAGAGAAAATAAAACAACTTATATTGGGATTTAGAAAACCAGCCAATTTGGTATATACCCTGTAAGTTTACGATTCGCCATTTAATCTCCCTTTTTCCACCGTGGTTCATTTATCGACCGAAAACGTAAATTCCACTCGCCGACGACAGGAAAATTTCGCATACGTCACACTGTACTATAGAGCTTCTGAAACCAGAAAAGCAATCGAGTTTGGCGGTCAGTGTGGTATGTTTCGATGTGGTTTCAATTCATCTCTCGCCTGCGAAAACTTTTAATGTCTCCTGTTTCCTGCACACACTATTTACTCCCGCAAACCCGAAACTAGAGTTCTAGCTAAACTCAAATGTGCCATCAACGTGTTAGGGCATTATATAGTAAACAAAATGGTCAGTAAACAATATGATTCGCATATGTATGTGAATCTGAAATTAGTATTATTTTAAAAATAATTTTTAATTTTTCAGAATTCCACATACAGGGTGATTAAAAAATAATTATTTTTAACTTTCAGAGGTGATAGAACGCATGTAACGAAACATCTTTCACTAATAAACTGTAGTTTGAAACACTTCTGTAATGGGATACAATAAAATTACGGAATTGTTATGACGTGTTGGTAATATATTGTACGAATAGTAACAATCATTATGCTCGTTGAAAATAAACCAACACGTTACATTCTGCACATTGAGAGTACATGGCGTTTTCATTTCCGTAAGTTTGTTGTATCTCGTTACGGAAGTATTTCCGGAGTATAGTTTATTATTAAAACATGTTTCATTGCTTGCCCTGTATCACTTCTGAAAGTTAGATATAATTATCTTAAATCACATTGTAAACGTATATTTGTTTAAAATTTGATTTGTCGTTTTTCATCGTTAATTTTCGTTGTTGTTTTGTCGACATTTGTAACTGTTCTGTGTTTACAAAACTGGAGCAATTCTAATCACGATTTTATAACAATGCTGACCGGTTCCTTTCACATCTTAATTAGTTTTTTTTTTAACAAAAGGACAAGTTTGTATGTTATTGAGTAGGAGGGGGAGAATTTTGAACGTGAATCGGGACTTGTAATATATAGTTGCCGTTGGGGAAAAATTAGAACTGATTTGTAGTAGCTTTCAAGTTAGATATAGTGTGGGTGGTAAGATCTCCACCCTTTTCACCCTCTTTTGTTGCCAGTTACTATAAGAATTTTAGTGAGTAGGAGGAAAAATGTGTGTGTGCGTGTAAAAGTTGGTGAGGAAAAGAACAATTACGATTGGCTGCTTAGCTGGCTTCAATCCAAACGAAGTTAGCGTCGCTTCGACGCTCGAAGAAAAGGCAAAACGAACAATAAAGCACAAAAAGAAGAAAAGTAGGAACAGGTCTAACTCGTGCTGAGAACAAAAGAAGAATTTTCAAGAGGGGGTGAAGGAAAAATTGTTTTTCTTTCTCGCGAAATTTGTAGAAAGGTATATATTTATATATAAAAAAAGGGGGGAGGGAGAATGAGTAATAATGGAACAAAAAATAACAAAAGACCAAAGATCAAGCTGCAAAATTTTTTTTATAGTACAGTAATAGTTGTAGTAGTAGTAGTAGTAGTAGTAGTAGTAGTAGTAGTAGTAGTAGTAGTAGTAGTAGTAACTTTTGTTCCTAAAAAAGGGACAAAAGTTGAAAAGTCAACAAAACATGATCATCTTCCAAAACTAACATGATATTTTCCCCCTAATGTTCTGTTTTATGTGAAATTTGGACAGTTATTTCTTTTCTTTTTATTAGAAATTTTTAGAACTTCAATGTACACTTACTCTCCATTAGAAGCAATGCGATTTGTAGACTGTTATTTTATTTTATTGGAAACTCAATGTATACTTACTCCGTTACGAACGATCAGTTCGTTTCTGAAAATTTCTTTTTAAAAACGATATTTGATTTATAAAAGTTATGAAGGAGAAAAACAAAACAAAGAATCCAAAGTTGGAGAAACTATTTGTCTTTGGAGTGAGTAAACCCCTTTTTTAAGGTTGACTTTACCAACGATGAAGAAGACAAACGAAAAAGTAAAAAAAATAAATAAAATAAAAATAAACATGAAAAAGATGTAGTTTTCTAGAAATGGTAAACAATGTGCGAGAAAAATTTATAAACGAGTTAGAAGATAATCTGGAGACGACTTTTTCGTTGAGACGAAAAAATTTGTAGTAGTAAGGGGAAAAAACCATACATTTAGGAAGATTTACACACGCTGTTGTTTTTGTCATACACTGTTGTCGTCGTCGTTGTTGTTGTTGCTGCTGATGTTGAAATTTTTGTTGTTGTTTTTGTTTGTTCTGTTTATCTGAATGAAAAACAACAGAAGATGCACGTCAAGACGCAAAGGTAACAAAGGCACTGAGAACTGTGTGAAGATGGGTGAAGAAGACTCTTCTTCACAAGAAGATGGGTGAAGACTCTATTATATGTGGAAGATGAGAAGAAGAAGCAGAAGGGAAAAGGTGGAAGAGAGGAGTGTGTGTTATGTGTGTGTGTGTGTGTGTGTGTGTGTGTGTGTGTGTGTGTGTGTGTGTGTGTGTGTATCCGTGTGTTGGAGGCAATCTCACTGTGATCTCCAACCAGGTGAAAGCAGGAGCTTCAGTGCACGTGCGGCCAAGCAGTAAATGCAGGTTACGTGATTTATTAGAAGAGGGGACTAAAACTGTTCGGACTTGTCTGTGTGTGTGTTGTGTGTGTGTGTGTGTGGTAATGTAAGGGGGGGTTCTTGGCCTTTCTGGTTGCTTCGTTTTCTTTTCCATCCCTACGCCTCATCTTCTACTAAAAGGGAGCCAAAGTCGTTACCGTTTCCGCTCGACATCTTCATCAGCGAGTTCTCTTCCAACTTTCTCTTGTTCTTGTTCTTGTTCTTCTTTCTACCAATCTTCTGGTTTTTCTATCCTTTGGGAAATTTTTTATCTTTTTTTGTTTTTTTTTGAGTGTGAGATCAAAGAATTGACTAGTGAAAAGGAACTGGTTCACACAGGTTGTTATGTGTGTTTGAAGAATTTCTGACAACTGTTGCTAAAAAAAAAGGTTTTCTTTTAAGTTTTATATTAACTTGTTTTGATTTATTCTTTTCGAGTGAAGATCAAAGAGTTGACCATTGAAAGAAATCGGTTCACGGGTTGTTGTGTGCGTTTTTGAAAAACTTTTAAAAACTTCGTTACTAAAAAACAGCTTTCGTTTATAAAGTATTAACTTCAAATAAGTTAATATAGTTATATTGAATTGCCTAAATCATTTTATTTCTTTGTTTTTGAGTGTACGGAGTGATTTACAATAGTTATTTTGAAGTGTTTATTTTGAATCAGCAAAATAGCTATTTCCTAACTTTCAGAGGTGAGAGATGTTGTGAAAACTTTCTACAGTAATGTAAACTGGTAAATTATTCCATTTTTCAAAATTATTTATTGGATATTTGTTAGTGCAGCAGTGGTTAAGGTTTCATCGGTTAGGATTACTAATAACGTATTGGTAATACATTGTTCCAATAGTAATAATCATTATACCCGTCAAAAGCAACACAACCAACACAAACCAACATTCCACATTGGAAGTATATGGCATTTTTATTTCTGTAATTTTGTTATACCTCGTTACGAAAGTATTTCCGGACTGCAGTTCATTATAAAAATGTTTCATTTTATGCCCTCACCTTTGAAAATTAGGAATAGTTATTCTGAATCAC
>JAQIWH010006086.1:0-13437 GCA_034695005.1 Cryptops parisi
AACAAAATACGAAGAGAAAAACCACCTGAAGGGTTACTTGATGCTTTTAAACACGGTGACCACCCTTCCAAACAATAAGATTCCTTCTCCTCTCCACCATCCATTTATGTCATCATATTCATATACAATATTGTATATATAGATTTTATGCATCAAGTATTGTATCACTATATAGGTTATACTATAAACAAGGCTGTATTACTATAAACATTCATCATGGGTCGGGAACGGATTAATTCAATTAACATTATTTCATGGGGATAAAATTGGTTCACCATTCGTGAAAACGTTATTCGAACAACCTCCTGGAACAAATTGTGTACGAATAGAGGAGTTTCACTGTAATATAAAAAAATTCGTTTTTCTGTACAACCTTTAACCTGACTTGATACTGTACTTTTGTTTTCAAACCATATTTTAAAAGTATTTGAAACAAATGTGGAAACATATTTTTGTTGATTTGTGTTGTCACACACATCGGTGAAACCAAGTTAAATAAATGGTTGTAAAAACTCACTATATAGATTTTCAAACTTAATAAACAATTCGTATAATTTAATGCGAATCAGTAAGGGGTTCATTATTTACTAGCTGTATTCCCGTCAAAAATGATGGGTGTTAGAATTGTTGTAATCCTCATTATTGTTTATATTACTTGGTAAACCTTTACTAACAACAAAGAGTGTCCGACTTCATATCGAGTGAATGTTAGATGGTTCCAGGTAGCCAGCCTTCGCCACTGCAGCGTGTTTCGGGATTTGTCATTGTTAGAATCTTCTCGAAAAAAAATGAACGAAATAAAAAGCGTGTGCATCTCGCGCACTCTTTGTCAACCATCACGAACGCGCCCAAAAGTTGGCGATACGAGATAAAAGATAAGTTGTTGATTGGCGAATCGTTTGATGCGAATTTGCCGTGTGTTCGTCGGTTGATAGATGGTTTGTCGGTAAATGTTTTATATATAACTTAGTTGAATATTGTCAGCCTGACAATGAAAGCTCGAAACGCGTTCCAGTTCGATAGACTACTTTTTTAGAAATAAATTCGAAACTAGGAAATTTCGAGGGGACAATGAATTTCCCCTAAAGCTATTACCTGCTGCCTCTGGAGCAGGTAATATTGTATTGGTTTATTTCTCGAGAACAAGAATACAAACGATACAAAAAAAAAATAGAGAATATGAGAAGCTTATCGGGAAAATGACGTACCAACGGCTTTAACCTCTTACTACAGGTACCCAGCTCTCCAACAAACAATCGAGTCGAGTTAATAATAAAAAAATATGAAAACTATAAAAATTATAGCGGATCATAGTAAAAATACATTGGTGATAATAAAAAAATACGACTAGATAAAAAGGTAAACTTTTGTGGAAAAAATAACAAAGTCGTAGGATGAATATAGATACACATTACGCGTCGAAATGTGAGAGGAAGGAAGGGGTGAAAAAGAAGAAATGGAGCAGGAAAAAAGTAGGAAAATGTAGTGATGTGGAAATCAGGGTTCAGATTCTCTAGTGATAATTATGATAATTATGATAATTATGATTATGGGTTTTTTTAAAGAAGCGGGGAAAGTAGCAGTGCAGCACTGTTGAAGAATGTTGTTCTTTTGAAAACTATCGTGGTATTTGACAGATCTCTGTCCGAAAACTCTATAAAATTTTTGTAGCTTGATCATGAGAAATGTAGAAGTGCAGTTAGAGTTAAAAAAATAGGTTATTGAAATGATCACGGCAGCATTGTAGAAAACTATAGATATTAAGTTCTTTGAGCTATAAGTCATTAACGTAAAGAAAAAGGTTTTTGATATTGTGAAGATATGTATGGTTGCATCGTTTATGAAGAATCGTTTTTGAAAAATCTTTTTTGAATGACATGGAAGGGGTGGAGAATCGGGATTTCACGTAAGCCGTGAAATCCCGTCTATTTTCTTTAATCCAGAAATTGACCCATTTACCCTTTTTTTTCTCTTCCGTAAAGCCGTCTATTTTCTTTGACCCAGAAATTGAGAATATTAATGTCATATTGTGAGTTGGTAAATAATCGAGGTAAAGAGGGGGAGTTTAAAACTAAGATGAGATCATCAGCATAAATGAGGGGGGAACCGTGTAGTGGTGTTGAAAAAGAATGTCGTTGATGAAAATTAGAGAAACGGACTTAAAGGACTACCCTGGGAAAGACCACGTGTAACAGGGATAGGAGAGAAAAATGCATTGCTGCAACGAATTTTGGTTCTGCGGTTGGTTAGGTAATTTCATAAAAGAGAGTGAACTCCATTCTTGTAACCAAAATGGTGTAATTTGGACAAAATAATTGAGTGATCAATGCTATCAAACGCCTTAGAAAGATCGAATGAATGACAGAAGTAAATTAATTTCGGAATTGTCAATGTTACAATATACAAGGTTACCGAGTCCCAACGAGTCCTCAACGATGGGGGAGTTAAACGTAGGGCACGACGAAGTAGAGTTATGAACGTGTCATTATGGTCAAGCCAAAAGTGATGCGTGTTCATGGTCATTGGTTAAGAAAAAATTTATAGGACAGTTGGTTGATTAGGATTTTTTCAATATAATTTTCAATAGAAAACAAATATTGAAAAAATCATTGTCTCAATCTGGGATCGAACCAGGGACCTCTCGTACTCGCGACTAATAGATCATAGACTAATTCTAAAAAATTAGTCTATCGAACTGGAGTGGCGAAGGCTATTTAGCAGGAACCATCTAACACTCACTCAATACGAGCTCGGATGAAGGTTAAAGAAGAGTTTATTAGGCTCCCACTTCGTCTGTCTCAGTAGCTGAGCGTGATAGAGCGTCTTTTCGCGAGTACGAGGTCACTGGTTCGATCTCAGGCTGGGAGAAGAATTATTTCAATCCTTGTTTTCTGTTCAAAATTATATCACCTGCTGCACATTACCAGCTTGGGGATAAATTGCATTGTCCATTTGAAATTTCTTGTTTTGAATTTAATTCTAAAAAATTATAGCGTTATTTGCGGTTTTGTTAACTTCTATTTTTGAGCATTGCGATTTGAAAATTTATTTGTTTGATTAGTAATATTTTGTTTTAATTTCAATAATTTATTAAAAAGCAAATGACAAATAGTGTAGTACTGTTTTAAAAACTCCTCCAGCGGTGGTATATATTTTACTCCACTAAATGGCGTTACTTCATCCATAAGCATAAATATTATTTTAATATGTAAATTATTCGCGAGGTCCATAAGTGTTGAATGATGAACTCGCAAATCGGACAGGTTTACTGTATAGTATTTTCTCCGTCGAACACAAATAAGATCTGTGACCAATATTACTTAATTGTAGAAACTTAATGATCCAAATTTTAACTATTCTGTTGTATAACATATCAACTGTGTATACTTACTGTTTAGCTTCAAATGGTTTATTTTTGTCTGCGAACAATTTCAGATGGTTAACCATTTGCTGGGCACATTCTTCGATATACAGCACCATCTATTTAGAGTAAACCATGTACCGAGATTATACTTCAGTATAAAAACAGAGAAACTAATTTTTCTTTAATATGTACCGGTTTATTAGTTATTTCAAGTGAAGTTCAGTTACTAAAGGGCAATTAAGCTACGAGCGTACTTATACGAGTGCTTGTATGTTCAGCTGCAATAAACTCATACCAAAATTAAAACGAAAAATATGTACTTTTTACAGTGCATTTTATTTTTAATGGGTAAAAGTGAATTAAAACTATTTTTGTTAATAGTTAGTATTTTTAATATAAGTATTCACCTGTTTCATTTTTCCAGTAGTAAACGTCGGTGTAATGACATTGCGAAGTGCTCTCCATTCTTCGTTTTCCATTACGCTAATCATTTTCAGTAAAGTTGAATTTTTAGGGAGTGCAAATCGCTATAATTTTTTTTTTTTAAAAAATAGGTTCAAAAATTTGGTACAATTATTAGGAAAAATAACCATAACTCTTATTTCTTAATTTCCGTTTACTATCTTCGTACCCGTCTATTTTGAAAGGCATAAAAATCTTTGACAAGTATTGTGCGAAGTAGATCAGGATCTCCGACAAGTAGTGCTGGTATTCTGCCTTCGTATATTCTTTACATTTACATCAAGAAGAAAATTTCATTAATAATTAACGTGTAATTAAAAAAAAATAGAATAAATAGAATTTATATTAGGATTATATAATAATTGGATATTTGTAGGTTAGGTGCCCACCTCGTGTTTTCTCATGTTTTTAATTAACATAAACTGGGATTTATACCCAGTTTAAGTTAAGTAGAAGGTAAAGATTATAAAACAAAAAGCAATTAGTAACATGTCAAGTAGGCTAATACAAATGCGCCTAGCCACGAGCGTTCCAAACAAGGTGAGCTTCTTACCCGCAAGTAACAATAATTGAAATCAGCTCATTCACCCAACAAGTCGTCCGTATTTGACGTAAATTTCTTGGTCTTGTTTTTCTAGTGCCTGCATAATGATTATTTCAATTCATGTTAGCACTGCATAAAACAAACTTTAAATGCGTACATGTACGTTTATATTAAAATGGGACTAATTACGTTGATTTTATAAGGTGAACAATAGCTCCCCATGAAAAGTCCTGGCTTAGCCACGTTAACGTCTTGTTTCTCCCAATAGCCATAGTTCCATGTTAAATATCTGAAACAATATAGCATTGTATATTAATATAATGTGCAATAGAGGCTTAATTATGGTATAAATATAGGAATCTGGAATCACACTATACTGTACTAGGAATAGTAACTTTATTATAGGCGTACTGTATGTACGGTACTGTAGATGTACAGTATTACAGCATTACACACTACACATTAATAAAGTATTTTGTTTAATGTATTTTGTTCAATGGTATTGTTTTAATATATTGAATAAATTGGATTATATCACGTAATACAGATATGTTTTTTTTACTTAGTCAAGTAAGCCTATTTAAAATTCAAGGTCTCGTGATACAATTCATGATGGTTTCAGTTTTTGAGATAATAACAAAAGAAAATACTGAACTTACTCGTAAACGATAGTGATTGTTCCTATCATCACAACTGTCCACCATGGTATACTCGTGACAATCTCGGTTAATGTGATAATGAATGACATATTTCATTTATCAAATATATATATATACACATCAACACTTAGCGAACTGAGATTAACTGTGACTCAACATTGTGTTGTTCTTCACCCTTAATGTTTTTTTTGTTCGTAGAAGTTTAGTCATTCGTGACGTTTAGAAGGAAATTCACACATCGGTGCAGTTCAATTGTGCAATTTAGTCTCAAAAGTAAGAAGTAGACAGTTTATTATAGACGATTTTTAATATTTTTTTAAAACTATATATAATGAACGCCACTTATATGCACCAAAACAGAGGAAATAGATAAGTATTTGGTTCTAACAAGTTTACCGATTGACGTACGGCTGTATCATTTGGCCTCAAGTTTATTTCAGAAAATACTGGAATGACGATGATATTAGTATGAAGATGGAATAGAATTTATGATGTAGAAGGAAACGGGAGAACCCCGAGAAACAAAACTATACATAGTTGTATCAGACCCTAAACAAAACAGGGATTAATTTAAAGCAATATTTAATAAATCAATATCATAGCAATTGAGCATTGTGATTTTAGGCAAAGTAAAAATGTGTATAAGAAAAGGAGCATTGATCAATAAACTGGGTTTTCGAATCATGCAATTAGGCTACAATACTTTTATTGTAATGAAAAATTATAAAACTTTTTTTATAATAATGAACACAATAAATACATCAATCTTTTGTTTTATATGAAGTACATTATACAAATTTGTTTATTCTCTAGAAACATTTCATAATAATGTATCCAGAAAAAAATTTTTCGAGGAATTATAATATCCTTATTTTTAGTCATAAAAAATAATGTAGTAGGCTATTTGTTAAAAAAATGTACAATACTGTATACTGTTCAAATATATTGTCATTGTGAAGATTGAGATAAATATTAAAACATCGTACTTGTTTGTAATAATACATATATGAGAATTTGAGATATCATTATTCATTATCTTCATTATTGAGATATTTTAATGAGTTGGTCTGTTTTCCAATTTGAGCATAACGGATTCAGCTTGGAAGAACATGTTGTCTGGCTTCCTTTTAAATGGAATCTGGAAGATTGAATACGAGTAGTAAAATAATTGTCAAAAATGTTAAGCAAGACAAACACAATTTCACCTCTGTCTCTGGACAAGTTTTGACTTGGAATTCTCTCAGAAAGTAGATTAGAACAATTTTAATCTTCATCAAAGCAAATCTTAACCCTATACAGTTTCTAGGCCCATAACCAAAAGGTAGATAAGTGTAAGGATTTCGGTTATTGCGGTTTTCTAGTGAAAATCTGAAATAAAAAATCAACATACTGTATTTTTAACAAACAACAACGTCCAAGTTGGAAAAGTTGAAAGACTTTGGATAAAAATAAAATGAACTTCGATTTGAACGCTGCTTTCTAGTAAACCATGTTCGTCATTTGGTTTAATGCTCTGATCACGGTCAATTATGCGTTTACTATAAAATTCTATTAACCTTTCAGGATCGAATATTTCGGGATTAGGATAAAATTCAGGATCGTGGTGTATGGCGTAAACAGGAATTATAATTAGCGTTCCATGTTCTAGTGTAATACCGTCAATTTTGTAACCCTCTTCATTACATGTTCTCTCCATTCTGCAAAAACCACCAGAAAAGTAATTGTTATAAATATACTGTACTGTACAGTATTACAGTCAAAAAAGTATTGCAATTGGCAAGAATCGTATGTTCTGTCAGTACTGATAATACAGTAGAATAGATTCCGGTTATAAATAATAACGGATAATGTTATCGATCGGCTATTATTATCATAATCAGTCGGTCCCTGTTTAATGTTTTTTTTATCAATTGCCTAATGTTATCAGCCGGTTATTGTTATTAAAAATAACTAATCCCAACGTGGTCATAATAAACTTATTCCACTCTTATTATACGGTATTGTAAAGGCCCCCTGTTACAGTTAATTTTGGTGTGGCAAGTCGAGAAATTTATGATAATCACAGTTTATTGCCCAACCAATGAATACTAGTTGAAGTAACAACTGTGCACAAATTGTTAGACTAGCCAGACCGAGAATTGCGTGTAATAAGGGGCCATGAGATAAGGATTTGGATGTACCAGTATCTGCAGCGGTAATATTTTTTTTGGGTAGTTACCTTGTTGCTGGGGGACATATTCTCAGAGTTTCATTTACAACCATATCCTGGTATTGCATTTGTGCTATAGTTTCATATGTGATGACATTCTATAACCATAACCAAATAAAAAGTCATATTAGCATTTCAAAACTGTTAGATTGGTTAATTACAATCATTGATATTTTTTTAATATATACTCTATCTTAAATTAGCTGACACAGAATTGCTGGCACAATTATGAGGAAGTTAAATGAATCAGCCAATGGTTGACGAGCGTACCTCTCACACGTTTCAGTTGCTGTGTGATCAGTGGTCACACAGTGATCACCTAGCTCGCCCCTTGACTGCCTCAAGCCAATTCCGTGTCAGCTAATGTGAAATGGAGTATAGTGCAAGTAAGCTACTATAGGACATAATGCAGTTGAGGGTATTATACGCAGAAAACATTTTATAAATCGAAAATAGCATATACAAAGTTCTCGATTTATGTGATTTTTCGTATGTGCGATTTCGTGAAGTGAAAAATTCTTCCAGAATTTCGTTGTATAGGCCTACGACAAAAAATTACTGTTTTCATATATGTATGCGACATGTGACGCAAATGCTGAATTGTTCGCCATGGTTTTCTATTTTATCGAAAAACTTCGATGATGCGATTTTTACTTATATGCAAGATGTTCCCAGAATGTAACCTTTGCGTAAATCAAAGAATACCTGTAAATCAAAAAATTTTCATAAATGGAAAATTTGGCAGCATTTTATATCGTTTACGCCACATTATATCTCGGTGTACACAATATACAGTACGGTACATCAAATGCGAAACATTCTGGAAGAAAGCAACAGTTGCAAAAGCGTTCAGTCTTTGTGAATCACCTTACAAAATTGCATAATAGTGAAATTTTCTCGCATATTATGAGCATCTGCAAACGTTTATCTCGTCGCATATACGGCACTCGCATAAATGAAAACTCTGTATTATAACATTGACAAGACTAAATGAATTCTGTAATTTCCACTTAAATAAATTTATAGGCCTAATGATTATACCGTTTTTTGTCACATTAAATAAGTGTAGATTAGAAACATGTGTCAACATGTACCGGTACCAGTATAGATCTTCTATCAAGGCATCTTATATACAATAGAATGACATATACAAAATTTTGCGTTTACGTTGTTTTTTTGCACAATGAAGTTGTATATTTCTTGAAATAGTTTTTCCTGGACGTCTTGGTTCAAAGCCAGGAAATACAGGACAAATGACAAAGTGATCGAGGATGTTTCGAAGCCAGCTAATAGAAAGAGCATTGCTTGTGCACTGATGTGTTCTGTAGTGAGGACTATGAAATAAACAACGTCCTTCTTAGTATAAAAAATATATTATACAAAGTGAAACAAGATTCGTTCTGTGAAACATTATTTACCACTGTGCTTCAATGTTGATTTGTCTTTTTTCTCTTGAGTAGCATTTTCTTCCAATTCCTTTTCGTTTTCTTGTTGAGCTTCGAGTAAAAGTTGAATGAAATCTCTTCTAGGCTGTAGAACATCGAGATAAATTATATCTACAGATTATTTAAAAGCAGTTTGTATCAGTTATTCACAATACTATGAAATAATTTTACAGTTTTTTCGGATTTGTGCTTTTTGATGACCTCGTCGACAAGATTCTTAAGAAAATCAATTTCTTTTGAAGGAATGAATCTCATTAAATATTTGAGAAGTCGTTTAGGAAGGAAAACTGAAATATACAAAGGACTGCGTTATTTCTTTAAAAACTATCATTTGATTTCGAATTTCAATCAGACATGTGATTCGTTAACTTACTAAACACAATCATCTATTTTGGCATCTTCCCGAACGAATTGGATAACATCTTCACAAACGTACTTTCCGAATCTTGAACAGAATCGATTTTGGTACCAAACACACAAGTTGCAATAACATCGATTGCGTATGATGAAAACCACCTAGTATAAAAATTTGTTGTATAAAAGCCAAATGTCACGACCAGTCTCTCTGACGTTGTCCGAACAGTAATTTTTTGCCGTCAATATGTTTGTACCACGTGATCGATGTGATTGGTTAGATGATCGTGTTTCTTGCTCTTTAACCAACCACGAAGCAGTTTGGTCACGTGGTACAGACATACAGTATTAACGTCAGAAAAATAGTGTTCTGACGATGTCGGAAAGATATGACTTTTCGTTACATTTAGGCTTTTGCCTACCAAGCTGAAAGCGTACGATTATACTGTTTTGCGTTATTAGCTTACGTACTGCTTAGCTTCGAAAGCTTTATCTTCATCGGCAAATGATTTTAGATGGTTAACCATTTGCTGAGCGCATTCTTCAATAAACTGTATCATCTACTAAAAATAAAACTTATCAAAAGGATTAAATTTCTGGATTAGTTGATAAACTACAGTATGTGTATTTTTTTTATAAATAACCAGATCTAACTAGGTAATTTGAAAACTTAAGTTATTACAGTTTCTCAATGACTCGCTTATGAACAATAAAACCACGAATGGAATTCAATTATGTGTCAACTAATTGTGATAGCAGTTTTATGGTAACATTGAAGTAAACCTTTTTTGATTAATACTGTAGTTTACGTATTGTTAACTTGTTTCATTTTTCCGGTAGTGAACGTTGGTGTAATGACGTTGCGAAGGGCTTTCCATTTTTCGTTTTGCATGGAGGATAACATTTTTCCAAAGGGAATATCTTCGGGGATTTCAAAATGCTTTAAATGGGCAAGTAAATTGGTGATTTAACAAGCCTAAAACAGTAAGGAAAAAATATTAATTTTTTGTAGTTATTTATTTTTGGTATATTTACTCGCCTATTTGGAAATGCGTAAAAATCTTTGACAAGTATGGTGCGAAGAAGATCAGAATCACCGACGACTAGTGCTGGCATTCTGCCTTCGTAAATGCTGTTTATTTTAAAAAACGAGACCTTAAAACATTTTTCAACATTTACAAAGTTAATACAACGAAACCCGCTTGTCATGATCGATTCTAAGATTTCTAATTAAAATTCTAAGTGAAAGTGAAAACAGATTACTGTCTAAAATGTGAATTTACCAGTATTATTCTATATCTTTCATATGTTCTGTAATGTAATGTTGAATCTTAAAATATTATATCTTTTTTGTTTAATATATAGACGTCACCACAGAGTGTCTTTTATCTTTTGAATTCTACCGCTTTTTAAAAGCAGGTTTGCCAGATAGTGGTACGTCATGGTTAAAACATTTAGATTCCATGATCACTTGATAAACGTCGGAAACAGGCTTCACTGTACGTATTTCGAATTTTATGCAATTACGGATAATCATAAAAAAAAAATAAACGCTAATGGAAATATTTTTTATCACCCAACAACTCGTCCGTGTTTGACATAAAAGCTTCGGTCTTGTTCCTCCACATGCTGTAAATTTAAACATCACAAATCATGTAATGAATAAATCAAAAGTTGTTTCACACGTCAAACTTTAATACCCAACTTTTAAGCGAACTTTCAATCAAACCGCCAACACGTCAAACTATCAATCAAATTTAATCACTTCAAACTTTTTTGTGACATCAAACTGACGTCAGAAGAAAAGAACATCGACTTTCAATTTCGCGTCAACACCATCATGTGGTAATCCATTTGATTATCACATGATTACCACCACTATAGTCAACATGGTGTCTGTATTACAGTAAGAACTCAAATTCAATCAAAATCAGATATTGACTAGTCAAAACCAGGTATTGACTAGTCAAAACAAGATTCCATTTACCGTTTCTAGACCGATTTTAGATCGTTTAATTACGGTATAGTGTTTGGGACCTTTGGCCGCATTATTTAACCTAACGTTCGTGGATCAGGTCAATCGAGTTTCGACTATACTCCATTCCCACTTTCTATGGACTCACAGTTTCTGCGCAGCTTACTGTTAGTGTATTCATCCGCCATGGCTGTCGTCATGGCGGTAAATTCAAAATATGATATTAGCAAACTAAAACTGAACAATTTTACGAAATTTATCATCCGCAAATATCTGTCAATTGATTTTGCAAGTAAATGTATACTTACTTGACCAAAGTAAATTAAATTTTAACTTCCATTTTAAACGTTTACTTAAAAAAATATTTTTTGTGTGACTAATTTGTTGTTATTTTTCAGTAGTTTTTTTTTTTCAAACTTATAAACAAAAGCAACAAAAATAAACCAAATTGTTCTTTCTTGCATAACAATTTTTTAAATAACTTCTTTCTGCCTCATTGTTTAAAAAAATACTTTGTAACATATTGTAAAATAAAAACCTATTGTCTCCATTGAGTAATTTATAAACGGCCTTCAATAGCAATTTACATCCACTTTTACGTTCCATAGTGACGGTAAACGTTCGAATTGTTCAAAGAAATGATCATTGATCACTAAGATGTAAGATGTGGATTAGAAATATTCTATTAGTTGACAGTGAACAGCGTTAGCGTTCTGTGTACCACGTGATCGTCAACTGCTTTGTGATTGATTAAAGCACCAAAACAATCAACAAAATTGTAGAAGCACCACAACACCGAAAAACCATTTGAAAGAAGATTTGAAAATGGTTTAAAATAATACCAGCCAACTTCTACGTCTCGTCTGACATCACATAAACGCAGTTTTGATCGAAAAAGTTTGACGATAGAAAGAAACGTTTGACGTGTAAAAACTCTTTGTGCAGAAGGTAAATCAAAACTGTGAACACTCACTTTTTATTTTTACAGGGTGTCAGGGTGTCTCAAACGTCTGGCTTCATAAGATATGTAAATAGAATATGGATAGGATATGTAGAAACATTAAAGTAGATCCGTGCTGTAGTACGGGACATAAGATAAAGGTTTCGGGCTAGTAAGGTAAGGGGCCTGAATTTCGCCCCAGTGCCTAATATCGCTCCTTTTCGTTTGTCAGTCCTACTACTACGACCGGTATTGGCACGTTTGCCCAAAGAAAGTCAAACAGAGCTAGTTGTAAAAATGTGGTGGGCGAGGAACCTTCTGTTCATGAACATTTTTCGTTTTCTTGATAAGATGTTTTTTTTGCAGGGTCATTAATAGTAGTCCTTTACGTCTAGTGAAAGTGTGATTTTGTATTTTGCATGTTTGTAGGTACGGCATCAATTAAAGGGTTTGTGAATTTTGTGCCATCGGGTTCACTTATTGAGGAGGTAGGAGCACGATGTTAGTTTGAAGGTTTGTTCTTTATTTCATTTCTTCATATTTTATTTTATTTAAGGGACGGAATTTGGAGCTTATGATGAACAATGGATTTGTTGCAGAAAATATTTCACGTGGATTCATGAAATATGGTCTGACGTTAAACAACAGTAAAATTTATTTGTGTACCATACTTGCTTAGAAGGTTAAATGATCATTTATTTTTTTTTCAATTTCATAAACTCGTGTTTGAAATTTTTTAAGCGTGAACTGTAGTAGGTTAGAGTGCCACTTCCGTCGCAAACGACGATTAGGTCAAAAAACAAAACAAACAAACTCTTCCGTCTTCGTTGTTCTTGATCTGTTCACTTCTCTCCCGTCCCGTTGGGTGTTTATGCGCCGTAGGCTCATGGGACGCTAACCTTGTTACGTTAACGCTAACCTAATTATCTTGATGCTAACTAAGGCGTCGCAAAGCTTTCTGGGAATGCGTTACAGACCTAAGCCAACATAAACCTCCGAGGCTTATGTTGGCTTATGGTACAGTCTACATGATTCATTTTCGCTACTGATTAGTTGAAAAGTAGCTAAAATGCAAGTTTTAAAACCATTTGATAGTTCAGTTACATTCACTACTCGTTCATTGGCTGCAGTGCCAACGCTGTGGTGCTATGTTTATGGTCTTCTATCAACTTCATAACCTGGAATTTAATTTCTTAGGTCATTTAGTACAGTGTTGAAGTAAGAAAAAGTAATTTGTGGCGAAATATGGGCCCTTTACCTTAATACACATTGAGATTCATAACTACAAAACTATATACAGTAGTCTCTCTAGTCCCGCCTTTCCCAAATGGGGTTAGGCGGAACCCTCGGGTTACCCGAGGTAATCAGGTTCCGCGAGGTAAAATTAAGGGTTCCGCGAAAAAAAAAAAAAAATTAAATAAATTGTACACATTAAAAGTTTAAAATATTGTAGGCACGATTATATCGGGTGGACGAGACAATAAT
>JAQIWH010006087.1:0-13437 GCA_034695005.1 Cryptops parisi
TGGACCTCGATAACCATTTTCAATAGTATCCGGACCCCACTTAAAATTACTTGCCGACCCCTGCTTTAAACCATCTACTATTACTATTTTGCTACATCGTACGTTGTGAGTTCCCTTTTTTTTACGCAAGCAGATGCAGGCGTGGATTAACATCGTCACGTGACACCTTTCACTTTTCAAGAGAGGAAAAGTGATAGCAGTAAATAGTTTTGTAGTATTTTAAAAAAAAATTTGGAATGCGCGTAGTCACATTTGTGACTAGGCGGACCTCTAGTACCGTACTAATTAAAACAATTTGAGTTAAAGATGATTTTTAGGCATGGTTTGTCCATAGAGTTGCATGATATTCCGATCGGTTCATTGAGCCGTATAACTCTCTCTAATTGGTCCAGCGATATAATCCTTAGGCTATGTCGAGATCATGTAACTTAGTGGTCTAGACATCATGGCCTAAACATTTCATGCATTAACTTAAAAACTGGAAAGTGAGTTAGTGCACTACGGTTTAACACAACAGATTTGTTCCATAGTGACTGTATTAAAAAATATGAAAACAAAGATATTATGTACTCCAGGCTGAATTGTTTTATATACTCATATCCTTACTACGAGTAATATATATTTTTGGTTTATTATACAAAATGATCCAAAAGTTAGAACTCAGTTAAATTGTTGAGCTTTCTTTGTAGCAATACGCGTGATATTCTATTTTGCTTTTCAACTGACAATTATTTTGATTTGTTGTCTATAGGTCTACTATGTAAACAATAATTTCGATTTAATTGTAAATAATTTATTGATTTTGATCGATTTAATTGTAAATAAATAAAAAATAAAAAAATTTCTGAAGCCACAAATTCATCAGTCATAACAGGTGTCATTTTGAATTGCATGCATTTTAACATGACGTGGTCTTGAAAACAAAAACAAATTTCACCAGCTAACTTACAAAAGAAAGACCACGTTTGGATTACTATAAACCAATAAAAACTTATTTCCTAAATTTAGGAAATAAGTTTCGATTATTGCGAAAGTTTCCGTTTCGCAATAATCGGAAAGTTTTACATGAAATGTATGTCATATTTTGGAACGCAAAAAGTATTTTAAAAAAAAAAATTAAACACGTTAAAAAAAACATGTCTAAAAATATTTAGTTTAATCTTCAATATTAACCAAACACACTTTTAAAAAAGTTTCTCTACGACAAAAAGAATTAAGTTTCCCGATATAAAAAAAAAACAACAACATTCGCAGATAAACTTTTTAAATTTAATTATAAAACCCATACATATAGAAAAAAATACTGATGCGCACATGCATGATAAAAAAAATTATTTTTAAAGTTCTAGAAACGTATCTTTAGCGAACTTTAACAAAACTCACTTGACAGTCTGTCATGGGAACGGAATCGAGCGAATTAGATTAAGGAAAGTCGGAAATTGAATAAGAACCCCGGACACGAAAGAAAACCGGAACTCACTATACATTTTAAATACGTGGAATAAAACGGTGAAAAAAAAAGACAATAATTACCAGCAAGATAAGGAACCAACACAACATCTACTTGGTACTTGACTAAAAATTGTTCCAAATAAAGAAATTAGTTGGTAATTGCAGCTCTAAATTAACAAGCTGTATAGTTTTACATATTTAAAGTTAAACTAAATTTTAACTATGTAACTTAAAGATTTTTTTGTACTTTAGCATTTTGAAATATACAGTTTAAAATTTTACAGTTGATTTTTTTAAATGCTCTCTGAGCAGAGCCAATTTGTTATAGAATGAATTAGGTATACCATGTTGAAAAGTACAGAGTTCTTGGCTTATACAAAGTGACGACGTTTCATACAAATCTCGCATAGATTAAAAACGCTTAAGTCGACATTCCTATGAAATGATGGACAAAAATCATCATTCAGTCACTTGTGTGCCAACCCACACAATCGCATAATGACGAATTTTTTATGCGTACTATGATAAATTACGAGGATTTTTTTTGGTCCTATAACAAAATCAGTCATAATACACGCGGTGAACTTGATACATAAAAATTCGAATATATTAAAATTATATTTTTATATATTAAAATTCCACACAAAGTGGTGAAATTTTGACGTCAAGTAACTTGTGCGCCAACGCCTCTGAGTATATGCAAGAAAAAGTTCGTTTTTATGCGATTTTGCATCAACACAAAACAAATCGCACAATAACCCATTTTTCCTGCTTATATGGCCCATTTAAGATATATTTTCGTCGCATATTTTGTAAACTAAATCTCATATAAGGAACACGCATGAATCGGGATTTAATGTAGGTCTACTCTTGAATAGACGCAGAAAAATTTGACGATTAAAATTAACATTACATTAATAGTTTTAAGCTTTAAACGAATACTAGTATATTATAATGCTTTTTTAGCATACTCTTTATATACTGGCAATAGCGTTCGCCATATTAGTTTTTAATTAATAGCATATAGGCAGTGACACTCTTGAGACTAAGATGGATCCATGGTCACCTCATTCATCAAAATCCATCGACCCATTTAGCCTGTAGGTGGGTCTAAATAATGACGGACATACGGCATGCATCACCATATTGGTTTTTTATTAACGTATAGGCAGTGTCACTCGATAGACTAAGATGAATGCAGAAACACCTCAATTATCAAAACCCATCGAGTCGTCTTGTTTTTGTACGTAGAAACTCACAATTCACTCACAAGTGACGCTAATATAAAGAGTAATAATTTACCCCGAAACAGCACATATCCATGATTTTAACCCCTACGTATATGACCCCAATATAAAGGGAATTTAATTATGACCGAAAACTAAAAACAAACAAACTACAAAACCATTGTACAAGTCCAGCAGGTAATCCATGCTTCTTCATTGGCTCGTTTATCAATTGCGTTCTATTTTTATATGAGGCGTTGTGAAAAGCACATAAATGTCATTTGTAATAAATTTCCTGCTACAGCAATAATGAATGGGCCAGTCACCTGACTTAAAATGGAGGATTAATCCAGCTAATCTACTGCCCACATTAAACATTCAATGCGGAGGTAAATGGACGAAGGCTGTCTGCGCATGCGTACACTTTCATTTACTCCCTCTATCGACCACGAGGAAAACTAATTTGCCCACAAATTGGATATTAACTAGAATAGTAATAAAAATCTAATACTGAATTATGCAATATAAGGGAACACGTGGTTTCATGTTGTAAACCATCTATCGATCTGTATTGAACTAATTTTCGATGGGTGAGCTAATTATACAAATTAACGATTTCAAATAAAATCATATACTTGTTTTTCATGGTAGGGCATCAAATTTTAATTTCAAAAAATGAACAGTTGTAAATAAGTTGAACAGTGACTCGGGCAGATGAACGGAATGAACATGAAATAAGTTTCTGCTCACGTGACGTTAACTTTTGTCCGTACAGTGGTAAAATTTTGAGAACTAATTTCTTTCCAATTAAAAATGCACAATGCAGTTTAAAGTAGAATAACAGTTGAAAAAAATTGAACACTCAATTCTGACGAACGCCGAGTGTATGCTAAGTAACTATTAACCTGTATTTAACTACTCTTGATACGATTTTGTTAAGTGTAAAGCGGTTTGTGGCGCTGGTGCCGACTAGTGCTGACAAGTGTGATCAATTGTTGTATGTTTATGATCACTGGCCACTAGGTTCGGTCATTTCCCGGCCGAAGGCTCTGCAAACGCCGTTGAAACGGACTTACCGAAGCTGTCGACATAAACACACAACGATCGATTACACATGCCAACACTAGCCGTCATTATAGCGCCTTTACACTTGAACATCAATAGTTTTTTAACAATATACAAGTGTCTCTCTCTAGCTCGATCTCTGACCCCCTTTCCGTGCCTCAAGGTTTCCATGACAACAACTAAAAAAATGTAACCATGACATAATAAATGTGGTACCATACCAACACAAACATAAACAGTAACTAATGAGATGAAATAAACATTAATGCGAAACAACATGAGTTAAACGTTTATGGATTGAATCAATTGCCTCCCGTCGTTTTTGACGGGTATACGACTAGTTATCTAAATAATTAACGTTTAAAATAATACGTAACAAAATTGTTTTTCACAGTATGGTGTACAAAAGTACTGAAAACTTGAAATTTATTTATGGTTAAAATGGAATAAACATTTCTGAGATTCATAAACCTGAAAACACGTGATCACGAGGTCATCTAGAGGCCGAAACATGAACTAATTATTTCGTAAATTAAAAACTTACCATTTAATAGCAATACAATATATGTATACTAATTTGCAGTGTCTAACATCACCGGGACAAGTTTTCTCGAGGATCTCCCGTTTTTCCTGTATCATGAACCCCTATCCCATCATCCCCCACCTCATCATCATCATCATGTATTTTCCGATTTAATAAAGTCTGAGGGGCCAAATGACAGCCGTACGGACAGTCAGTGCCTTCGTTAATATCCAAGTGCCTACCTATAGTTTACTGTAATTCTAAATGATGCAGTATAGAGTGAGGCATCTGGTTTGATAGTGGTTCACCAGCTATCCAACAGTATTGCACTAATTTTCAAGCCAAAGTTTATTATTAAAAAATACAAGCAGAGAGAATAATAAACACTATTTTCGTGATTGTACACCTTCAAGAAAAATACTAATTCAAATTGATCGAATTAATTATTTACAAAATGTAAGCTAATTAAAATAATTATTCGTAAACTATTGTAATGGGATACTATTTCATTTTTATATTTATATCTATATATTTTTGTACAGAAATTAAAATTTTTGTTAAAATAATTTATAAATTCCAAAAATCTATTTTGTTCCATTAAATCTTTAAAAAAGCAGCCCACGTTTTAGCTTCGTTGGAAATTCATGAATTCGTTTCTGATCGAGAAAGAGTAGTCGTAGAAAATTAAATTGCACCGAGAAAATTCAAATCAGACGTAGGATGTAATATAACAATAAAAGAGAAAGTGGAAAAAAAAAAGAAAACAACATTCGGAAATTTGGTCTTGCACATAATCAATATCGGTTAATATAGTTAAAATGTAATCAAGTTATATGAAATGTAATTCGATTACAAACCTCGGCGATACTCTGCCAAATAGAGCAAGTCGCGAATTATACGCGCAAATCATATTATACACACATTGTTTAATTGTGTCAAACAACTTGAAACGAAGGCGATTCTGATCATTAAAACAAATCCTAATGTCTCGCGCCCAATTTAAAGTTGAAATGGAAAAGTTTGGACATTTTTGTGAATTAATCACAAATAAACATTAAACCACGACTAGGAAATACAATACTTTCGAATAAAACATTTATGTATGATTATAAAAGTAAAAGTTCTGGAAAATTTTCAAAATTTAATTATAATTTACTTCGGATTAAATTTATATAAATGGAAAATATATTTTTTAATCACAGAAAAGATTTAAATTCTTATAAAGTGCCCAAATGGCTTATCAGTTAATGGAAAAGTTTTATATTGCAAACGTACTTTTTAGCTAAGAAACCGCTTGTGGCGTTTTGGTATAGTACAGATTAGGTTAGATAAAACAATAAAAACCTTTTCATAAATAATTATTAAGTGATGTATTTGTTCACCTAAACTGGTACCTCTACCATTACAAAGCCATTAGTTCAAGTTAGTTAAAAGCAACAAAACCTAACCACTAGCGGCCTCCCAGTTATTGCAAAAGTATTATTCACTACCCACAAACGTGAATAGCGGAATACTTTAAAACGACATTTTTTCGACGTAATATCACTTTCATAATAGAAAAAGGGTGTAAAAGGGTGCTAAGTAACATCAAATGACCTAGATGCATTTTCAAATGTGTTAAATGCAATTTTACCTTCCTGACGCATGATTTTGAGCAAAATATAATATAAAAATATATCAGTGTACGAAGTGTGAAGTAGCTCTAGACAACAAGACAAGTTCAGATTTTGCTCAAAATCGTAAAAATGTTACTTCACACATTTTTAAACCAGGTACTTCAATTATAAAGCATTGGTTTAAAAAAGCGTTTTATACTACGGTATGCTAATACCCAATAAACAATAAAATAAATGTTAGCTATCCGATACTACATATCAATTAAGTGATTTTAAATTAAATCGTGTAATTTGGTTCACGATAACTTTCGATTTCTGAAAAATTGATGGCAATATACAACAGTTTTGAAAACAAATAACCTTATTCGCTCTTATATTAGAGACAGTATCTACGAAAATAATAATTACCGTCATGTTACTTTACATAATTATAAATTGAATTTATACATTTATTCCAAACATAATTTATTGATGTCAAAAATGGATGTTTTCCTCAAAACCTTCTTGTACAACGAAGTTGTTTGTGAACGTAGAATGTTTGCAATAAACATAAACCAAAATCAAAAGAAGAGAGTGCTGCCATATTGAGATTGTAATAACGTTAACTGCAATTTAGTTGGCAAACCAAAACCAGGAATGAACCCGACTTTAAAGAATAAAAAAAATTTGTTCGCACCAAAATCTTTCACGATTGATATTCTAATGGTCAACAAACCGCTTTTCGTTCCAACTGCTGCATATTAACGCCTTTTACCTAACAAAATACCGCCAGCGGCAAACACAAAGGCCTTTTGCACTTGGCAGTTAATAGAATTTAAATCAAATTCCCACAGGTGAACGCATTTCACTCTTCCCCCTACCCGTACCCCCTCGTACACACACATACAAAGCGCATGCGCACTGCACCCTGAAATGCCCTTTCCTTCAGACAGCTTGCCGTCTTGTATGGATAAAAAAAAATCGTGGACTAGTTCATTCTGCGCTGAGGGGTGTCGCAGTAGAAAAGTTCCCGCGCAAAAGCCAGAATTTGCGGCCATCTTCCGTTTCTCCAACTTCCTCTTTAGTTTTATTGATCTTTTACGCAACTGCAGCAGCATCAGCAAGAGCAGCAGCAGTGGCAAATGCAAGTCAGAATTAATGACGCTTCGTTAACAAAGAAAACCGATTTCACAGTTCCATATAAACAATGAATCCCCCTAGGTATCGCCTGCAAGGAATTTACCAATTTCCTCGTAAAAAAATATATATACAAAAATAATAGCAAGAGGAATCTTTATTTTTATTTATTTATATATATTTATTTTTTGTTGGTGATGGTTTTCTTCCACCATAAATTTCGGGAAGGTTATTTATTCGGGAAAACACCTGCGATGGTGATGGTGGTAGTAGCATTGCAAAAGGAAATGAAATGGTGTTTGTGGGTACACTTAATCAAATTCTCAGCTACAATTAAATCTCGGCGGAAGAAACTTTTATTGTGTACACAGGACCAAATGATATAAGAACTGAAAAAAATAACAATAAAATATATACATGTATATATATATATATATTATTTATTTGGGGAGATAGGTGGTAATATTCGATCAAGTGGCAGGATGCATTATATCCGGCCCGATTTTGGTGAAACAATTTTCTATCTGCCGTTGTAACGTGGAAAATTAGATTCCGAAGTGGACGCCATAGAGATGATGGGTTTAGGTTATTGCATTTTGTGTTCCCATCCATCGCGAAAAACATGTCCTGCACGTTTTGACCAAATATGTTTAGGTCTAACTTGTGGTCCCAAATTAAATAGATGTTACCTTCGTATATCTACAGAGTGAACCAAAAATTTGCGCGCCACAGGGAGTTTGATGACTTGCCAAACGATATAGGGATTCCAGTGATGTTATTACCAATCGTTGTAATGATCAAAAGTATACCATTGAGCTTATTCGCTGGTTATACTAACCATATTTTTAGAGTTTGTGAACGAAATAATTTGTAAACAGGAATCAATAAGCGTTCATCTAATTACTTAAAAGTACAGAATCCGGTTATTGTAATCACAAATTAATATTATAATCACGTCATCGATCGGCTATTGTTATAATAACCAGTCGGTCCTAAAACATTGTTAAACGTTCTTTAATTCACTGTTTAACGTTATCAGCCGGTTATTGTTATCAAAACGTGACCACATGTTCCAAAGTGATCACAATTTCACTGTTCATATCGTTTAACACAAACTATGTATTCTCACAGTTCGACAAGTTTCTCTCAATGTACGAATTTTTATTCACCCTGTACATCAAGTTACACGGTAGTACAGGTAGTCATCGATTCTCATCGATTATGAAACACAGTTTCGTGTTTGGTATGGAATGTATACGTGTTCCATATATGCGATTTCGCTGATATGCAAAGAGAAAAAATCCGACCAGATGCTTGTCATGCAATAAAGATTCTGTGTTATGCGATTTATTGTAGAATTTATTAAAATTCTCAAGTTTTGATTTTAACATAAGTGATTTTCGATTTGTGCGAGTTCTTTAGGTGCAGTTTATCTAATTAAGGAACTTATGTGACAAGACAAAATCTTCAAAATTCTCATCACAAGCAAGAAAAATTCTGTAATATGCGATATTGTAAAATGGTGCACAAGTGACTGAACGATGACGTTTTGTCACATCGTGACAAATTTGACACATAAAAGGTCTATTTATACGAAATTTGTGATATAACTTTCGTATAAATCGTGAAACTCTTTTACTTGTATCAGTCGCAGACCTACAGGAACAGTGACGTTGCTGTTTTGCATTAATTTCAATCTTTTAATTCAATAAAAAAAATCGATACTTTCTTGGAGATGTGTAATCTTGGCAAACGCGTTCTGGTTAAATTCCAGAAAAAAAATGAAAGAAAATAAACGACAAAAAAAATTTGAAATACCAAAAATTTCTTCGGAATTTATGTTATTCGTTTCTGATAATCTGAGAAGATCGAAGAAAAAAACTTTTTTTCCTCAAGTTTCACATTTAATCAGCGTTGAAGCCAAAAATATGGAAAACATGGGCTTTGAAAAGAGATAACAAATGTTGGCAAGCAAATGGGTTTTGCCTTAAATTTCGACGACGTTATTGTTAATGTTGCATGTTGTTGTTGTTGTTGTTGGTTGTCTTGTTGGGCTAAGTTTCAACGCCTTTTGCTCATTTTTAAATATGGGAGGTTGGAATTTCATGGCTTTTCGGATGAGAAAACTCTCCAGAGGATTTCGTTTTGGACTTTGTCCAAATGAAAAGTGGACCTGGAAATCGACTCTAGCCTAATTTCCATAAGTACTGATTGATCGTACCGAGATCGCTTATAAAGTGTATTCGTTTATCTCATTATCAGTTCACTTTTAAAAATATCTAATTCCTAATTGGTTAGTTACTTAATTTTAGAAATTCGGTCATGTAAGATAAAAAACATGAATAAAAATTTTCAAGTTAACATTTTCCAAAATATGTTTGTCAGGCACAGTACTTGTTTCTTATGAATCTAACATCAAGATTAACTTTTCGACAGTAATAAGAATTCTTGAGACCCGTACAGGGTGTCTCTCAAGTCTATGAAAATCATGAAAATTTATTTATCTTTGTTAAATTAATAAGAAAATTCACGCTCCATTCTAATAATAAAAAAAATTGAATTACTAATGGTATTATTTAAGTGGATCGTCTTAAACTATAGTAAACTAACTTACTTTTATACTTTTGAGTGTAAAAGTGAGTTAGTTATGAAAACCTTTTTAGTGTTGATGCATGAAATATCCTTTGCTTTTTAATTAATTTTGAAAACAAAAATCACAAGTCGTCAAAAATTGTTCACATTTCACACACTGCATCTCTGAAGCACACTTAGCTCTATCTTTTCAAAACTAACACAATTATGGGATTTTTAAATCACAAAGAAATGGTCATAATCTTAAAATTATATTACTGGACCAACGTTAAAGAGTTAAAGAGTTACACGGCACTATAAACCAATGAGAATAGCATGCAACCCTATGAACAAACCATACATAAAATCGTCGTTTTCTCAAATGCAAGTTTTATTGACTTAGTTTTAAGTATGGTTTAAAACGATCCATTTGTAAAATATTAATTAAGAAATATGTACGGTAACTTGCGCAAAACATTGAATCCTTGAAATTCAAACGTTTTAAGAGTGAAAATTCATTACAATGTATCAAAGATTGTAAAGCCAGAAATAACTTGTAAATAATAAAAACAAAGGTCCTCGATTTATGCGAGTTACGTTCTACGAAAATTTCTCATAAATTGAAATATCACATGTCAAGATTTTACTAAAGTAGCCAATCGGTTTAGTCATTCGTGCATCGCCACACAAAGTCGCACAATAGAGAAATTGTATCGTATATAACGGATTATATATGATGAAATTTTATGACAAAAATACAAATAGGAAAAATAATGAAAATTAAAGTAGGAATTCAGTTAGAGTAGGAAATAGTTAGTCAGTTGAAGTAAAAATTTTTAATTTTTATTATTTTTTCTATTTGTATTTTTGTCATGATAATAAGGGTAAAGTATAGTAAATTTGTAATAAAATTTTATCGCATATATGATGATTTTTCTTGTCAAATGTTAACGAAACTCCCAGAACATTTTGTATTCACACTTTCACACTACACTTATTTTGTATGAATTTAAATTTTTAATGTCTGCGCGTGGAAGTTTCTTTGATGCGTATTTCAACATCATCTGTACACTTAAAAATTCTGACACTTCGAATAACGCGAATTTCACTATTATGTGCGAATTTCTTGATGTGTGAATACGTCACGCTACATGTCTAACCAACGGAGAGAGAGAGTAGAAAAAATTCCAAAGTGACAGTTCTTCAAAAGGGAAACGAAGGGAGTGTAACCTTTCAATGAGCTCGTTGCCTTGCCAAACTTCACGACAAGTGTGGAAATTCACTACGACGTTTCTTGATGGCTTTGCTACATCTTCCAGAAAAAAAAATCTCCCTTCACTCCACCCTCTCCTTTTCGCAAACCTTACCCCCTCCCCCCCCCTTTTCACTTGCAAACTTCTATCTCGGTTCGATCGTCAGCAGGAAAGCCCATCAACGTCTTTCCATTCAACTTCTTCCCTCTTCCAAGATAACCTTACGGGGTTTCTTTGTCGTTCATTGTGGCTTTTGATATTTCACTCAACTTTTCTTATGTCTTTTCTACCTCATCCATCATGCCAAGGCGCATCTCATTGAATTTCCAAAATATTTTCACTACCAGAACGAAATATATGTATATATATATATAAAAAGGTGGAGAAGACGGGAGGGGGGTGCTAAAGAAAAGTCCATGACAAGAGGACCAAAACCACACTTGACAAAGACAGCTAGAGACTTGGTGTTGGCAAACTGCCCGAAAAAGACAGGAACAGCATTCCAAACACCTTTCCATTGCATTTTCCTTCACCTAGCCTTCATTTTGAAAAACCTCATTTTAAGAAATATGAGCTATAAACGCTTGCTATGTTTTCCTATCTTTGAAATCCGAAGACATTGTCACCACCAAAGATATCACGTCACTGATGCAATATTATATTCAATATAAACTTGTTCGTTACATTTCTTTTTATATATTTTGTGTGTGTTCATATATAAACGATAGGTGATGCCAGCGACTGTTTTCTTCAATATACCAGATAGTATGTTGTACCTGATATTGTAATGCAATTTTATGCGTTATTTAAATACGGTGGAATCTGGTTATTATAATCACGGATAATGTTATCAATCGGCTGTTGTTATTATATTCCACTGTAATAAAATTATATGTCTAAAAAACGCAAAAAATTGAATCCGCATATAATCGAAGCTGCGTGAAATTAGGTCACTTATTTATAGATGGCAACTAGGTGTATTTTTAAAATAATATACAGTTTTTTTTTAGTTTAAAGTAGAAAGCTAAAATGCTGTTGATGAGGAAAATAATTTCATTAGCCATGTGTTTTTAAAAGAATTAAAAAATTAGGAAGTTTATGGGCTGTCATAAATTTAAGTGTTAGCCAAACTGTTTTATCGATAATAAATTTTCAGCTTCCCAAATTTCCTTCCCCCGTGTTAATCAACGTTAAAGCGAGAAACTTTTTCAAGGGAGAAGATAAACGCATTCTCTTGACAACAAACTTCCGGTTTCTGCTAGCGACCAAAATTGCCGTTGTGGATAATTGCAATTTAATTATGAACGAATCCACATCCCAAACTTCTTACTTCCAGTATGCAAACAAATACAATTTGCAACGATTTTATCGAAGCGGCAAATTGAAAAAAAAAGGAGTACTTTCTTTCACCTTAAGATTAGAACATTACTAAAATATATCTTGACTAGTACTGGTATACAAAGTCGCGTTAGTACACTCTTTGCAAGGTTCTTTCTGGAGAATAGTTGTTCCAGAACAACACCACGTGAACTCAAAACCAATGAATCGATTTGAACATTACTTTTACTGTTATATAGTATAGTAACAGTAAAAATCTTTTCTTTGTACTTTCAGGCCAATCGTTTTACTAAGGCTGCTTTGTTCGACTTGTGAAATCGTATCAACTCCGCCTACTTTTGATACGACGACGTCAGAAATGATACGAAGTTGCAAAATTGCGTTGATCCACATAACTAGCATTGCGGAAAAGCTTGCACGTCTACCCTCATGGAGCAGTGAATTTGATACGCATTCGATGTGCAAATCATGTCCATATCATCGTATCATTTTGATCATTTTACAACATTACTCAACATTGCTTGCTTCATTTTACGTGTTCGAAGGAGTGCCAGAAAAGCGAAAGGAATGGGAATATCGTCCCAAAAGATACTCCTACAACATGAGGAATGAAGAAACGTTCATTCAACGTTATTCGTTGAGTTAAGGGAGCTGTCGATGAAGTGCGGGAAGCCGACGGTTGTTGCCGATTTGGCCGGCGGATGCTGCCGACTCGGTCGGCGACGCACTCGTGCCAGCAAGTCGATGAGTGTAAAGCAAACTCAATGAATGAATCATATGTAGAAAATTTTGAGCCGACTTACAGATGGTTGACCAAAATTCTGCATATTAAATATAATTTCTAACTTTCGAATTAAATTCTAAAATAGTTTAGTGTATAATAACTTGGAATGTATATTTTATTAAAATAATTGTATTCTTTATGCTAAACAAAACAGTTTAATGTGTTAAACACTTAACGGTTAAAAAAAAACTAATTTCAATTATGAAATTAGTTTTTTTACTGAAACTACTTACAATGTTTTAATTATGCAATACTATGATTTGTTCACTAGTATTTAAAATCGAAACTGTTACTAACATTTAAGGAGACTAAATTTAAATTTCATTTCGAAAATCTTAATCAAACAAATTTCGATAAGCGATTTCCTTATAGTACTGTATATACAAAAATTGGAACTTATTACCCCTTCGTATTACAACTCTATCCCAAATTAGCTGGCACAGAATTAGCTTGAGGCAGCCAAGGGGCGAGCTAGGTGATCACTGTGTGACCA
>JAQIWH010006088.1:0-13436 GCA_034695005.1 Cryptops parisi
GAATCAGGGAGAATCGTTGCTTATAGTATAGAAACTATAGATATTTGGCGGTCCAAGTTTCGCCCTTCCGCGGTCCGCCTGTTGCCAACCCCTGTATTATGTTGGTGGTTTTAGTGTTTTTATTCAAAACATGTAAATATATTTGTTTTGTTTTTAAATAAAACAAACTTTATTTTAAAAAACGAACTTTTTAGAATGCAAAACTTAGACTATTTAAGAAAAATATGATATAGATCAAAATATCATTAAATAAATCATGATAGAGTAGACTTCTCTAACTCAAACATGCAAGGTACTGGAAAAAATTCGAGTTACAGAGAAATTCAAGTTGGAAAAGTTTGTTTACATGTATTGTAGTAGGTTATAGGGACATGAAAAAATTTGGTTGGAGAGAAAATTCGAGTTAGAGAAGTTTCACTGCATATACTAAAATATGATATATGTCACCATGATATATATCATTTTACATTTATTTCGAACTCTTATCTTACGTACTACCATGCTGTATGACTATACGGTAGGTATCATTAAGGCAAATGATCAATACAGACATACAATATCGTAGCTTGCAATGGTTAATCGAACATAAACCATTGTGACTTTCATGAGACTTAACAACTTGACTTTTCAGTGTACTATCTAGTTGTATGCTGTATGTTACAATATGAACAAACACGATTTGAGCACTGCTACATTGAGTATCTGTACAAGTTGTTTTCTCACGATTCCAAGCAGAATTCTCAATATTGCACCTGTCTGCTTGAAATTAAGAAATAATAGCCATCCTCGAATAGTAACCACAGAAAAAAACCAACATTTGCAATAATAACCGTGTTATTATTCGAAAAATCAGCCCAATATCCTCAAAAATTCTAAAATTCAAATTTGTAAAAATTTGAAAAACCGGTTACAACCGGTTATTTGAATATACTGGAATTCGAAAAAGTGTTTTTTTTCAAAAGTCTGTTTTTGTATAAACCCTACTAGTAAATAGTCCATCAAAAATGACGAATTTGATGATGAATTCATTCATTTAGCTCATTGTTGCGCAATATTTGTTAGTTAAGAGTTTTTTTTATAATTTTGTTTTGGTTGTTTCTATAGAGACACAACTCGTAAGAAGGAGGAGAATTTTGCATTTTTTAACAATTAGATACGTCGCATTGTTACTTACAGCAAACACATAGAAGTGACTAACTCTCATATTATTGCATGAAGTAACAATGCAACGAACACTTTGTTGCACAACAAAGTACAATGGTTGCCTGGAAACAGCTGATATGTGATGCCACCTTCCAGATGTCATTGTTCAAGTAGAGTGTCCGTGATTCTGGTGAAAGTGAGCTGAAAGTAATTGATTTCTCTACACCGGGTTCAAAACATAAGGTCCTTTAGTTTTCTCCAAACAAGTTACAAGAAATAGTGCTATAGACTGTAGTTCAGTGCAGTCAAATGTGCCACACACCGTGTCAAATAAGTCTCTAGTACAACACTAGTCACACAGTTCACATTAGTCTTGTATCAACTGATATCTGGTTCCAGTCACCATCGTAACCACCTTCTCCTCCATCAACATGAAAAGCAACAATAAACTAAATACATCTCTCAGCAACTACAACAATAGTCATCATGCAAAAACATCTCTCAACTACTAACTGAATAACACAACAATATTCTTTCCTACATTTAAATAGTGAATTACATATTCAGTCACCACAGCTGACTCATCCGGCAAGGTTAAAAAACATCACACAAGTGTAGAAAGGTCTACTACAGCTTTGGCTGAAGTTTCTCGGCTCCAACTGGTTTCCAAGGAAAAAAAAAGTTGGATACTTTTTACAGTCCCTGTATAACATTAAAAAACTTTAAAATATCGAAATTCATTTAGCTTAAAGTAGTGTATTTATGCAGAAAATGCAAATAAACTTTCCAATTACTTGTTACTGACGTAGAAATTATTTTTTTGTACATTTTCTAGGTCCTCCTGGCCCACCGGGTCCTACGGGAGCTCCCGGTCCAGTGGGGCCTGCTGGTGCAACAGGCACTATACCAGCCAGCATGGTACCGGCACAGCCAGAAGGTGCAGCTAGCACCATTCCCACACCCCCACAGACAACATTTGTTTGTCCAAGGCGTCCAAATTTGGGCGTGGAAGGACGTCCTATTGCATTACGTGCAAATCACTTTCAGATCACTATGCCTAGAGGTTTCATACATCATTACGATATTACGATTCAACCTGACAAATGTCCAAGGAAAGTAAACAGGTAAGAATCGATTTCAATTACCTCTTTTTTTAAACACTGAGAAAAAAAAAGGTATTTTGTTAAAGAAATCAAACCATGTGCCCGGAGAAATATTCTGGTGTATTCAATTCAGCTTGAAACGTTAGTGTTTCATAAATAACATTCTTAACAAATAACATATTGTGGGGATTTTTATATTTTTTTTAAAGATTTATTCTTTGTAAAATATACAAAATAAAGCTATTGTAAGTTAACTATATAGGTTGAACGACATCAAGAGTAATAATGTCGTTTGAATATAGAATTGATAATTTATGTAAAAAAATTGTACAAGGGAAATTTTCAGATTATACAAGGAAAGCGAGACCAAACGGACAAGCCTATAACTTGGACTCGAGAACTACCTCTTACAGTCGGTTTTAAAAGTTCGAGAGTGTTTCCAGTCTAGCAGTCGGGGGGCAAAATACAAATTATTTGTCCATCTAGGTATAATTCAAATATATGTAATCATTTGTATACTTCTTAATACACAAATAAGTCAAATTAAGCAAAGCTAAACATAAAAAAGAATAGATATCAAGAGCAAAACTCAAAAATTAAACACCAAGCATGTTAATATTAACGTGTCGGCACAAATCATTGTGAAAATATTTGATGCTGGTTGGCTATGCCCATCCTAGGGTTCGTTAACAATGTAAATATAATAAAGATGGGTATAAAAGAGGCTCAAATCCAAAGGGCATCAGGATTTTTCTGAATTTGTCAGTTTACAACAATGAACTGCATGATGGAGAATAGCTTGATATATAGGCCTACTGTATAAGGGCAATTCCAAATGTGACGGAACTGCAATCGCACACATTTTTTACTTTAGATGCATATATAAAACTTAAGTAACATCAAAACTAATTTGTAATAGAATTGAGTAACGTATACCATGATCAATTGTATTAAAAATAAAATTATTTAATGCCAGGTCAGGTGAGGTCATTGTTATGACATTCTGCTATTTGTTGAACACATTGAGGACATTACAATCCATGTTATTAACTGCATTTATTGGAAAACATGCCAGTGATGAATATGAATTTGCATTATGTGAAATGTTATGTCATTGGTTGAACATTAGTAACAGTTATTTTAATGTATTGTCACTAATATATACATTTAACTAAGTTTTATTATTTTTCAGAGAGATAATTGAAACAATGGTGCAAGCTTATTCCAAATTTTTTGGAAGCCAAAAACCAGTGTTCGATGGAAGAAAAAACTTGTACACCAGAGACACGCTGTTAATTGGAAAAGACAGAGTAAGTTAACAATTAATTTCAACAATTAAGCTACAGTGGAATTTCGTTATAAACTTGTACCTCAGCCCTTTAAACCCTCACACTTTTGTCCAGAACCAAGGGTGGTGGTTTAAAGAGGTTCGACTGTACCAGTAGAGTTTGATATCATTGCTTTTTGTATGCTACCAATACACAATGCTTTTAAAAATCTTGGTCAAAATAATTTGTGATATAAAAGAGTCAGTAACTTATGAAGTATACTGACCTTTGGACACTGAAATTGTATTGGGATGTGGTAGGTGGGAATTGTTTAGAATAGTGGTTTTCAAATATATTTGACTCACTGCCCAGATGTTTCAAAAAATTTTGTTGCCCCCCCCCCCTCGAGAAATCTACTCTAATATCTATTATTTTAACTTCTGAAACTTAGAAATAAAACACCTTGTAAATTGAAACTTCAGCTATTTATTTAAAAAAGGTATAAAAATCTATCTGGTAGATCTATAAAGATAAAGCACTAAACTTCTCACCAGAAAGTCGAAATTTTTTTTAATCCTTGTTGGTATTGACTATGTACCAAATATACACTAAAATATTTGCACTTCCACTGCATCAGATTGTTACTACTTGTTACACAATTTGGAAACAGCCTGTCCAAGCATCATACCACAACCAGAACGTACATAAGTTTTACTTGTGTAAGTTTCAGTTTGTTGCATTTTAATTTTACAGTGATTGAGAGTTAGTTTGACTTGAGAAGTTAATCCACGTATGTGTTATGTGTTATTCGTTGTGATCATCATAATTTAAATATTAAAAATGTTGTGTTTAACTGTGTGTCACTTCACTTCATATTAAACAGTCGAAAAGCAATTTTATGCTTCTTTTGGCTATCATAGCCCTTTTGATCCTCATTGCTCACTTACTGCTTTTCATCACCCCTATATTTCTCTTGTGCCACCGCCCACCTGGAGTTCTTCATTGCCCACTTTGAGAACCACTCGGCATCATTGCCGAGGTGGTAAAGATAGCCTTCGATTGTGTGGAAAATAGCTCGGATCAGCAACTAAACAGTGATTGTGGACTGCTGTTTTTTTTCTTTTTAAAAAAGGTTCTCGTATGCTGTTTTTTTTTAATTTTTTTAATTTTGGAGTCCCTTAGAAAATCGAGTAAAGAACTTAATATTCAAAACCATTTTTTACGTTGTATTATTATCATCATTGTTGACATATTTACCTGTAGTTTTTAATGTTTTAAATGAATTAAATGTTCTTTTCGAAATAGTACAGAAAACAAAACAAGTACCAAAAAAACAAGCAAATAGAAAAAACTTTGTACAGTGGAACCTCGGTTTTCGAACGTAATCCGTTCTGGAAGACCGTTCGAGCTCTGAAACGTTTGAAAACTGAGGCATGGTTTCCCATGTTTGAGATGAGCAAGATTGATTATACAGTCACTAAATAAGCCCCAATATCACCGTGTTGCGCGGGTGCTCAGGACTCAACAGCCGATAGCTAGGCCTAACGATCTTGCACTTAGGAAGTCGTGTGGCATGTTCGAAAAACCAAAGCATTACTGTTGGTTTTATGACGTTTGTAAACCTAAATGTTCATCAACTGAAATATTCGTCAATGGAGACGTTCGAAAACCGAGGTTCCACTGTATTTTGAATAATCCTTTAATGTAAAGAGATACTATTCTTTTGTTAGCGAACCAAATTTTAAAACAATTTGTAAAATCAACACGTGGGAAACGTATTTTTATTGATTTTATTAAGTGATTCGGATGGATTCACAACAATAACTGCTTGCACAAATACTTTCTGTAGCCAACTATAGTGGTTTAAAACTGGTTACTCTGATGAACTATGTGTATTGTGAAGTGAAAGCTTTTTTGAACAGTAGTTACACCCTCCCTAATGAACTACAGATTTAGGACCCTAATAAACTCACTCTTTTTAGTTCCTCTACCCCAGGGAAAAAATACAGATGGTCACATGCAAGCTTTCGAAACATTTAGTAATGTTTTAGTAAACAGTGCTTAATCGTTAAAAATAAAATAATTCCGCTCTGCCCTGATTTTTGGCATTCGCATAGCGTGGTGCCGATCCTAGTTTAGTCAATTATGATATTTCATCATGAATTAAAATTTGTTTGCCATATAGGCAGTAAAATGCAACAGTGTCAACTAAGATAAAGTTAATTTACGGTGAAAGCAGACAGCGGTGCAGGAAACGACAATGATGGGTTTTATCTTATTGAGTTCAGCTTCTGTGCACTTGTAGGTGATGAATCCATGTTTGTAATCAACAAGTGGTTTTCAATCATGGTATATTTCTTGATGAATTCACTTGATAAAAATTTTTTTTTCAAATTTTTAGATCCAACATTTTTATTATTTAAGATTATCATTTACAGCTATTTTATGTATAAGAAGTAAGATATTTTGCATTAGTTTTGAAGATTTCTTCTCATTTTCTATTTTTTTAATTTTAAAAGGCGGAATTGGAAGTAACACTGCCGGGCGAAGGCAAAGATCGAGTGTTCCGTGTAGCCATAAAATGGGTCGCCCAGGTCAGTTTGTATGCTTTAGAAGAAGCTCTCGAAGGAAGGTCTAGGACAATTCCTTTTGACGCAATTCAGGCACTCGATGTTGTGATGCGTCACCTGCCAAGTATGACGTAAGTAAATTTATTTAATTTATATTATTTATTCTTGCTGATAATTCCCATAAAATGTGTACAGTATATCAATGCATATCTATACCCATCTGATTACTAAAAGTGAAATTTTTAGTGTGAAAATGTATACTTGCAATAACAAATAAGTATAGAATGTTCATTAAAATAGTTATCAATGCAGTTTTATATACTATGTTAAGATAATTTGACCCCCAATTTGTAAGGTGATGAGATTTCTTGGTCCTTAATCCAGGATAGTTGATGGGAAGGTGCTGTAAAAATTAAAAGAGAAATCAAAGAGTTTTGTTAATTTTGCATATTTTTGGTAGAACAAGAAAAAATCATTTAATATGATTATTGATTAACATTACATTTCTTGGTTAAGTGATTAACATTAAAGCAAACAGATTCACAGGGTAAAAAAAAATAAGAAAAGTTATTTTTATTTTAGACGATGTCAATAGAACAAGAAAATAATAAGTATTAAGTTATGTGGTTAATTCAATTCTATCGCTTGTTTGAAATGAGTAAAGGTGTATGCAATTCCAACCATTCATTATATACATCTTAAAAAGTATCTCAATTGTGATCTAAATACAAGAGAATCGTAACGTGATAAGTTTCAATTACTGCCCACTGTTCCCATACAACATTTATAATATGGAATCAATTATCATTTAGAATATGCAAGTGAAACTATCAATTTTACTCTAATTTAGCTATTTCTTGATAAGATTTATAATAAACATTGCTAGTCTAATTCCCAACATGATAGTCTAATAATATAGTGAACCCTCCTTATCCGTTGGTCAAAAATAATCATTATTTTTGGGGGAAATCGATATTTCGAAAAACTCCTTAAACCAAAACTTGAATTTGATGCGCGTGGAGCACTATACTTTTGCCTCGGTAGTAAATAATTTTCATAATCTGAATTTCATGTCAACCCTCTTTACATATATGTGGATGACAATGTCTTTTTTTCACCAAATTCAAAAATAATATGAAAATTTTAGGTGTTATTTTTGATAACAATATGACTTTGTCGTCTATATTGAACATGATATGGATGACAATTATTATTAATTAATATAGCTTATTTTTAACTAATAAGCTTCATAAAAACATTTTCATTAAAAGATTATTAATGTTTATTAACCGTTACAGAAAAGTTTGTATCTTTTAAAACAAAGATTTAATTAATATTAACCTATGGCATCATTTTCTGGTCTCAAACATCCAAATACCGAATAAGACGTCTTACTACAGCTTATAACATAATTCGAATATTTTTTTGTTTTTTTTTCGATACATTTCAATTTCAAAAAAGTTAAGACACAAGCTAAGACTAAGCTAAGACTTCTCACATTCTCAAATCAATAACGGTATTTTCCTGTTACAGCGAGGCCTGTCTGATGTTGCTATTTGCTTGTACTTGGTTATGGGTTTATTTTACATCTTAGGTTAGGAAAACAGTTTCTTTGTTTTTCCTAACCTAACTTGCAAAATAAACCCCATGACCAAGTAACTAAATCGCAAAATAAGCTGCCTGCATTCCTTCATATAAATTTCAATTTGATTTCACTACTCCTTTCTCTTCCTACAAAAAATATTCTTATAGTGTATTTGACGAATGGAATTTCTTACCAATCCGAATTAGGAAATAGTCATCTACAATTACGTTTGATACAAATAACATATCAAGATTTAATAAGCTGCTATACCAACATTTAAATCTTTGTGACTAGTGTTTTATTTTGTTGTTTTCGATTTGTTAAAAGTTGTTTTAAAAAAAAAAAAAAAAATGCTGAATCCACGCGATTGAATTGATATGTACACATATCCTGCTGTGGTCACTTATCATTAGTTACGATGTGACTACATTTTTTTCCTCGTTTCATTGTTTCGTTTTTTATTCTCCCATAAACTACACACTTTAACAATTATTTACATAGAATTCAAATGGCAGAGAATATTTCACTTACATGGGAGAATGTGTGTAGTTTATATGAAAATTATACCATTTCATATAAGGGACTTGAACATTCGTGGAATTTGGTATACGCGGGAATTCCTGGAACCAAACACCGCGGATACTGAGGGCCCACTGTAATCACAAAGATGTTTTCAAACTGGAATAACTTGAACAATTAAGGACAAATTGATGTTCTGGATTAGCTTAACATAAATCCAGTACTGTCCTTGAAGAGAATGGACGTCTGGTCACCTAACCAATCTGGAACTAATGACCAGAGGGGGAGGGTTAGAAAAAAGCGAAAGTACTTCACTTATATTACTGTTTTCACTTTGGCATCAGTATTTATAGACATAATGTATGGAGCTAAAGTGTAAATTCTGACGCATTCTAAAAAAATTCCTTTTTGTTATTCACAACCGAGCGAGTTATTCGAACAAGAATAACTTGGACATTTTTTATACAAATTGATGTCCTTTTTCGCCTAATCCAGTTTTGCCTGATAAATAGAAAATCATCTCAAACACTCTTTTCTGTTAATCTTTGCATATACAGTGCTGAAGATGAGGCATAGCGCCTTGAAACTTTTTCGTTAACAATAAATCAGTCTTGAAAAGTTGACTTATTCCTGAATCCATGAATGAGGTCTATGCTGTTTATTCAAGTTGAGGATTGTTACAGAATTAGAGAACTAGTAAATAGCTTGTCAAAAATGATTGGAAAGTTTTTTGTGTTTATTACGAAATTCATTGTTTTATCTCATGTTGCTCCGCAACATTCGATTACGTGTAGAAATAATGAACCTTACAACAACATGAAAATCACTTCAAACGACCCATTTTCTTTGCAAGGTTGCATTGAGGCGGGGTTTCAAAAGACATTATTTGAGTGTCAAGTGTCTCCTTGTCATATATCATCATATGGATATAACGTCATATGACGGACGTTTTTAGTCAATGACACAGCAGAAACATACCGACATTTAGATTATCGTTTTATAGTAAAGGATTGTTAAGGATCGAGTCTCTGGAATAGTGGCAGTTGTTTCAATGATTAGAAAAATATTCGAACATTTGATTGTTCATCGTGATACATCATTCGTCAGTATTTTTATACTCTTTATATTAGCTTCACTTATGAGTGAGCGAGTTTCCGTGTATAAAAACAAAACTACTCGATGGATTTTGATAAATGAGGTGTCTGTGGATTTGTCTTAGAGTCAATCAATTTTGGACTCGCTTATCCTGGCGGCCCGCCAGAGTTGCGATGGGCAAGCCCATGCAGCACGGACCGCATGGGTCCTTGTCTTAGAGTCCCGAGTAAAATTAGTGAATGGCATAAATGAAAAACCAATATGGCAGACGCTACATGCCATATTCTTTATACCCTTCTAAAGCCTAAATGGCTCAATGAATTTTGATGTTTGGGTGACCTCGAATCGACTTTACTCCCACGAGTAACACTGGCTATATGGCATCAATGAAACGCCAATATGGCGGGTGCTAATGCCAATATATCAACATTTTGTGTGGGTGAGTGAGTTGTGAGTTTCTACATATAAATGGATTCGTCTTAGAGACCCAACCAATACTGGCTAATGGCATCAATGAAAAACTAATATGGCGGATGCTACATGCCATATTAGATTGTTATCGGATCCGACATGTTCTGTCGAGTGACACTGGCTATATGGTCTCAATGAAAAATCAATATTGCGGGCGCTATATGCCAATATATGAACATTTTGTGTAAGCGTGTGAGTGAGTGAGTTGTGCGTTTCTACATATAAAAACAAAACTACTTGTTGGATTTTAATGATCGAGGTGTCTATGAATTTGTCTTAACCTACCGAGGAACATTGATTAATGACATCAATGAAAAACGAATATGACGGACGCTACATGCCATAAATACATCATTCTTTAGACCCTCCTACAGGCTAAATGGCTCGATGGATTTTAATAAATGAGGTGCCAACGGATCCATCGAAGAATACCGAGTGACACTGGCTACATGGCATCAATGAAAAACCAAAACTGCGGACGCTATTTACCAGTATATAAAGACCGTGCATACAAAACCAAGACTCGGTGGGTTTTGATGAATGAGGTGTCTATTGATTAGACTTTCCCGTCTGATTTTTCTAAAATTCGGACGGATGATGTTTCACAATTTGTGAAAAAACGTACATAGATCTTGTCCGTCCGAATTTTTTCTCTTCCAACGAGTTAATCTTTTTGAATTCGGACGGGCAATAACCAATCAGCGCCGACATGTGTAAATGGGAAGCCTGCTCATGTTTTTGGGTGAAAATATACATGGGTGCCAAGTTACGCTAAGTTTTGAAAATATTGATTAGTAAAATTTATAGGCTCTTTAAAATTCTGAACTCTAGTGGAATTGGTAGATTAACCTTCCATCATGACTCGACAATGGGGATTTTGGAAGATGGTCTACCATTTGAGTTGTAATTGACCATCAGCAGGAGTCGATTTGACTCCTATGACTTAAAAGTGAACTATAACTACTTCATAAATAAATTCGTTTTGCAGGATGCGGTGGTGGTACAGTGGTTAGCATAGCTGCCTTCCAAGCATTTGACCTGGGTTCGATTCCTAGCTATCACAATTTTTTTTTTTTTAATAGAAAACAAGGATTGAAAAAATCCTTGTCCCAGCTTGGGATCGAACCAGGGACCTCTTGTACTCGCGACTCAGATGCTCTAACACACGCTGAGCTACTGGGACAGACAAAGTGGGAACCTAATAAATTTATTTTTAACCTTCATCTGAGCTCATATTGAATGAGTGTTAGATGGTTTCAGCTAGCTAGCCTTCCCCACTCCAGTTCGATAGACTAATTTTTTGGAATTAAATTCGAAACAAGTTAATTTCGAAGGGGCAGTTGCAATACCGCCTCAAGCTGGTAACCTCTGCAACAGGTATATATAATTTTGAATAGAAAACAAGGAATGAAAAAATTCTGTCCTTGTTCCTGGTATTGCAATTGTCAAACTTTTTTTTGTAAAACTTTATTTCATCACCATCACCTAAACCAATATGCACATCTATGATAGGTCATACTCCTTTGGGTGTAACCTTTTATAAACTCAGGCACTACATAACCAGTATCTAGTCATCGATGCGCTTTCTTTACATTAGTAGCCTTGCAAAATTTTCTGGAAAAACTTGTTTATAATACTTGTAAATAAACAACAGCTTACAGTGTAAGTACTTGTTGAAGGTTCAATAAAGACAACGTCGTAAATTCTAAACTTACACTATCCCAATGATTTAAACCAAAGACAATCCTAACTGCATGCATTTGTAACATGTTATGGTAATCAGTATTAAGTAACAAGTATTTATATTATATATAGTAAGATTTCAAGAGATAATAATGATGCCCATAATTTTATTATTATAGGTATACCCCTGTAGGCCGCTCATTTTTCTCATCTCCGGACGGCTACTACCACCCTCTTGGAGGTGGCAGAGAGGTCTGGTTTGGCTTTCACCAAAGTGTACGCCCCAGCCAATGGAAGATGATGCTCAACATCGATGGTAAGAAATATTTTATTATAAACTCACTAGCTGGGTAGCCTGTCAACAATAGGGTTTGTCGGTTTTTAAAATCCTCCTTTTTTTTGCTAAATTTGTAAAATTTGAAAACTAGTCTATCAATTTAAAAAGCTGGTTTCAAATAGTGGAATTAATATGTAAAAATTAATTATATTACTAACGCGCTGAGTGACGTCCAAATAACTGAAAATTGCATTCCATTTCCACTGGGAATTTTCTAATGACCGGATGTCCGGTTAGCAATACGATCTTGTAGATTGATTTTCCGGAATCAGCTCAGTTGCATTGCAGAGTAGCTTTGCTTTGACGTAGCATGTCAAAGCAAAGCACGTGAAGCACGTTTTTATCAGAGGCTTGTTTTTGGCGGGATAGTTACAAGTAAAAATCAAGTACATTAAAAATGCTTTGTAAGTGTGCTCTTTATATAGCCTATTGTCATATACTGCTATGTATGTATGTACATACATCGAAATATGCAGTAATGGAAAAAGTCCATTTTTAATTCCTGCATATTTCGATTTATGGAAATTGAAACTTGTGCAATATATGAATAATTTTAATATTCAATTTATGTTTGTTTTGAGTAATTCAGTTTTGATTGCTGCATGTCTCGAATTTATGCGAATTTTGATTAATGTTCAATTTATGTGAAATTAAACTTAATACAATCATTGAGTAATTCGATAATTGATTTGTGCGAGTTTTGAGTAAGTCAGTTTTTGATTTTTTCAAATTTAAATTTAGTTATTTATACATGTAATTTTTTTACATTGGACTTCTGCTGTTTTTGATTTATGCTAAGGACTTATGCGGTTCTCGTCTTATGCATTTTTTGGTACATTGGACTGACTATACAGTATATTCTCATAAACCACTGTAGATGGCAGTATACGTTCAATTCCCAGCTTACAAATTCAGTAAAGCTAATAAAAAGAGTATAATAATAATAATAATCTTTAATGCTGTGTATTTGGCGCCGTGTGCTAGGTGCAAGTGACTTTATCTTCGGCACTCAACATGTTAAAAACGTTAACATTTTGCAACATGAGAATTATAACGTTCTAACTGGTTTGATCTAGTTAGAACCTTATTAAGTTGGGGTGATGTTAATTTATTGAGTACCGTTATCAAATGTTTCAATTTATATTTCGTGCATTGTAAAAAAAAAAAAAACAACTAGTCAACTAGTACAATTGATCTTGATGTAACATGGAGGAAAATATGAGTTACCAATGTTCCCAATGTTCTGTTTCATTGCAGTTAACTGTATTAAAACCATCTGGATTGTATAGAAACAATGCTTCTAAACAATCTTAAAATAGTCAGTTACATTAATCTTTAATTTTTCAGTTTCTGCAACTGCATTTTATAAGGCACAGCCTGTCATTGAGTTCATGTGTGAGGTTCTGGATATCCGTGAAATTAGTGAACAGCGAAAACCATTGACTGACTCTCAAAGAGTGAAATTCACAAAGGAGATTAAAGGTACTGTCTACCACTTATATAATTATAATATAATAGATAGTTTTGTTGAATATTATTTATGACAGTGGTTTTCAACCAGTGTGCTGGGGCACACTGGTGTGTTGCGAGTATCCTCCTAGTGTGCCGTTAGTTATCCATTCATTGTCGTTAAATTGCATTTTGTATAGTACATATCACAAA
>JAQIWH010006089.1:0-13431 GCA_034695005.1 Cryptops parisi
AAAGACCTAAAGTAAGTAGACAATTCAAAATATATTCTCGAGATATAGTATCAAATGCTTTTGTAATATCTGTTGTAATAAAAAGAATATTGTGCTGATTTTTTAGGTTTATGATCAATAAGTCGCATATATAAAGGGCCATATGGAGGGTGGGTTTACTACTAGAAACTCCATAAGCATGCAAAGGACATGTTGAACTCAACAGTTCACGAATTTCCCGAAAAAAAAGATAGTCCGCCAACTCACTTAAAAAACTTACTTAAAATTGTGGCTATGGGAAATACAAGACAGACCATATAAATCAAAAGTAATTATTAAATTGAAAGAAAAAAATTATTATTTATTATAAAACTCTTTTATAATAAAATAATTTTATTTTAGGCTACAGTAGATGGGTAATATCACTTTGTAACTTACTGTGTAAATCAAAGGTGCAAAAGCAACTTCTTCATGAAAATCATGACAACAGCAATAGGTACTCATCATTGTCCAAATGGAAGAAAAAATTTTTAGTTAACAATGTCAACAAATACATTCTTCACCGACGACAACGTTGACTTGGGTTTGGGTGACATCGACTATTCCTTCATCATGGAGACAGGTTTTTTTTTAACTTTAATCACTGAAATTGAACTTGAAGTACAACTTTCGTTAGTTGTTTGTTTGCTTTAAAACTATACGATACTTCTGAACGATGGTGGTTTTACATCGATGCGTTTTATATCGATGCTATTGACATAAGGAGCTATTTTTGTGTGGGTTTTCTATTCTATCCTGTGATCATTGTGTGTACAAACACAAAGGTATGAAATGGAATGTGGGTATAATTCCTACACTACATTCTATTCATCGATCTATCTACCAATGGTAAAAAGGTGTTTTTCAGGTGGACTTTTTTCAAATGTAAGGGTTACCTTGAAGGTAAACGGGGTAAAAAATTTCAAGGCCAAAACTATATAACAGTTTTGTTGTTATCCAATGAAAGTTGGACACAGGAATTTGTATTCCTCATTTACAAATTTATGCAGACTGGACGGAAGACCATTATATTGTAAGAAAAAATTGATTTAATGAGAAATTTTCAAGTAATCTTGAAAATCATCCTTATTGAAAAATACTGTACTGACAATATTTATTTTTATGGATAAAAGGTTAGTGTTGAGTCATGATACAAATCTGTTTTGTTTTAAACTTGATAAAAATCGAACAATTACTGATAGTATGACAACAACAATCACTGACCATTGACTGTTAATAGCGATATCTCAACAAATAGCTTTCTTAGTGTATCAAGTACAGTGGAATTAAATATATTCGTTAAATTCAATATTCGTCAAACTTTTTCGTCAAAATAATGCTCCAGTATTTGTCTATGAATCCAGTATTTGTCACCAAAACTCAGTCGGGATCACGAAAAGTCAGTTTTCAATAAGAATAATATCATAGATATTAAAAACTAAACTAAATATGATGTGTAGTAGCAATGGTGATTTATAGTTATATTTGATCTATTTTGGTCCATTTAGTTATAATAATAACGGTCAATTTTAGCTATTAAAACCGTTGCAGTAATGATAATCCAGTGTCTTTTTAAGAATGTCAACAATCCAATTAGAGAATACAAATAGAAATCAACAATAGAGCACATCAGAGTGCTTTGCAGTGAAATTGCTTCATTTTTCTTAGCATTACTGTACCGTTGTGGAAGGAAAGCTTGGTTCTATGGGAATATTTTAGAGGAATATTTGAGAATGGTCTCCTCAGTGCTATCCAAAATATATCCATGGAACCAGATGTTTCCACGACAATAATGCTACGGACTCAATACACTATCCAGCTTGCGCAGATGCTACTGCATTGCATTTTTTAAGTTTTATTTTATTTTTATACACTATTGTCTTTCATTTATGTATGTACAGGATGGTGAAAAAGTTGCGAAAGGGTCAGAACTATTTATTATTGTTTTACATGTAAGTTTTTGTTATTTTTTTCTTTCCAGAACGTTTACAGTACATCTTGGAGATTCATTATGGTCAGCAAACGAAAATTATGCAGTTTTATTTTCAACATTATCACTCATAATAAAGACTCAGCGAGCCCATTATCGGCATTTTAATGTGCAAAATCTGCCCTCTGAATCATTGATTCGACGCTTAGTTCAACGTTTTCAGCAGTAATGAAGATTAAGTGATCTTCTAAGATCACTGGATGACCATTGGATGTTCGAAACGATGTGACTCTTTAAGAGGAGACTGTTTTGAAGAATCCCGATGTTGGTGATCTGTTGGTTTCAGGTCATGCGCTAATTTTATTTTGTATGGAAACGTTGTTTTGTTTGTAAATCGTCTCCGAATGTTTTTATCAGTGACCGTCAAGAGATTCCTAGTTCAGCAGAATGCCTTCGGGTTGATGTTCCGGGATTCTCTGCAACTGTTATAGTGTGAGACTTTCCACAGTGCAACATTTTTCTCAACTGTCACATCTTGTCGGACAGACACAACATGGTCTTCCGGATCTTCGAAGATCACTCACTCCGTTTTGAAAACATTGCACTAAGCGACGAATCAGAGAGTTTGCAAATGACGATAGGCTCGTTAACTCGATATTATTGAACGATGATGTTCAAAATAAAACTGTATAATTTTAATTTGATGTAAGTTACTGTAACCTTTCTCTAAGTAAATAAATCTCCTAGAAATTTTTCTTTAAATAAATCTCCCAGGTGTACTCTAACTATTTTGAAAAAAAAAAACCAAGAAAAACGTAAATGCAAAGAAATAATAAATACTTCACACCCCGTTCGTGACTTTTGACTTTTGCACCACCCTGTATTTATTTTTGCAAACCATGACCCAAATAACAAATTTCACGTTGAGCTAAGCTGTGACTAATGTCCTTGTTTGTTGATTAACAGAAATTTTATTAGATGTGTTTTCCGAATATTTCATGAAGAAACTCTTTAATTAGACAGCTCGAATATCACATCAAGTTCACCGTTAAAAGAATCACATCGCATGCCAAACTTTTGAAATTAAACTTTATCATTAACGTGCGTCGTCATCGTTGTCGAAAATTTTCCGTCAAAAATCGTCGCTGTCATGGAAGAGAAAATGAAGGTGGTTGTTTACGACAATAGTCCGATTGTCGTTGACAAGGCGAACGAGAAGTATGACCATGTAGAAGATTTGTGCATTCATGTTGCTGGAAAGTTAGGCATTGGACCTGTCGCTAGACATTTGTTCGGTCTTTACCACGTTGCGAATAAACTGTGGCTGAGTCCTGCCGACGAGCTTCCGTGCTGCAACAACAACGACCAAGAATACGTATTTCGCTTGCGCTTTAAACTGCCAGATGTCAGTAAACTTAGGCAACTGGACAGTGCTGCGTTTTGCTATTACTTCAAACAGGTATGATTTTTTATCGAAAAGCGTGTCTCGTTTTACGAGAGAAGAGTGCGGTAATAATTATATCGTGACGTATTTCCTAGGTTCGTGAAGATTTTTTAAGAGGGCACATTCCGCAAATTACGGAAATGACGGAACAATCGCTCGGATTGGCAGTGACGGACATGCTGAGACTGAAGTTGGAATCGAGACCGAACGGCAACATCGTGGACATGGACAGTGATTTTACAAATTTTGTACCTCAGGAAGTGTCGGAACATTACATGAAGAAACCATTACACATACGAGTACCATTGAAATGGTATATGAAAAAGAAGATAAATACTAAACTGACAAAGCTTGAAAAAAACTGGCAAGATGTCGATTACATTAAGGTATATGAACGAACAATAACTATAACATGAAAGGGTGACACGGAATTGTGATTGTGATGCTTGGTTTAGTCGTTTAGCTAATAAAATTATGTCTTGGGGGGGATTGCAGGAGCAGTACATTACCACGGTTTTGGAATTGAAACCGTCGTACGGATGCGAAGAATACATTGCCGAAGTCGACGAAGGCGATTACGTTCATCAAGTTCAGTTACAATTGGATCCGTACAATTTCGAATGTCCAGGGTTAAGACAAATGGCCAGTGATGAAATAGTAAGTAATGGAATTTTTATTTTACATTTATCGTTGTCAATCTTAACTTGTTTGTTTTATAAATGTTTTTTTTGTTTTCAAAAAATATACAGTACATGTACGATACAAGCCAGTCATTATAAAATTTGTTTAAAAAATAAAACTTTACAAGGACTTTATGATGTTCCTGTGTTTACTACATTTTGAAACAGACCTTGTAGTAGGTATTTGAATTACACGATCTAGAGTTGTTTATGGTAATGTGCTGTACTAGTATCTAGCCCGTCAAAATGACGGGAAAGTTTTAGTTATTTTAGTTATTGTTATGCAATTTTAAATTATGTTGCTTCGCAACATTCGTTACAGTATTTTAATATTTTAACTCTTATTGCGAAGCAATATGAGTAAAAAGTTGCTGGGAAAAGGACTGACCGTTATCAAATTCAGATGGTCCCTCACTGATGGACCCTTATTTTTTCACCCCATGTGCAGGGGTTGAAGCGAAGGGGAAGAGGGAAAAGCCACCCTTCTAGAAGAGTCCACAATGCGCACTTACAACCTTGAACGGCACAAACTAAACGAATTTATCATAGCAGATAGTCTAATGTACCAAAAATTTCATAAAGTCAGAACCGCATAAGTCAGAACCGCAATGTAACAATCCAATGTAACAAAAACCTCACAAATCAAATCGAAAATTTCAGAAAACAAAAGTGGAATTTTTCAAAATTTGCATAAATCAAATATCACGTTAATCAAAGATTATATTATTCTGAATTCGCATAAAACGAAATTGTTTGTAAAGCAAACTGGTATTTTTAATGTACGGTACTTGTTTTCAACATTAGCCTATGCGTAAATTTTCAAAATTAAGTAGACTATGTCTACTTTGACTATGTCTAAGTCTATGTCTAATTTTTATGTCTAACGTAGACTATGTCTAATTTTTTGCCTATGTCGAAGATGTACTCCAGCATTGATTGAGCAGTGAACTTTGTTATTATTATTTATCGATTTTATAATTATTAACTTGTGCAATAGAAATGTTGTGCAAGATCATTTATTTTGAATTGTTTTATTTTTTTATTATAGGAGAATTGGAAATCGTTATGTAGCATCGAAGAATTATGCTGCATCAGCATGCGAAAAGATAAAACCGTGGAAATTAGACGTAGAAACGGAGTGCCTCAGGTTGATATCAAGATAAATTTATTTTTTAAGTATCATTTTCACATAATGTAAAAATTGACACTTTAATTACGACGTCGTCACAGTATTTTAGATTTCACTCCGTATCGGAATTGAAATCATTCGTCAGTCTGATGGACGGTTATTACCGACTGACGGAAAAATGGACTTTTAACTTGTGCAAAGAGCTTTTGACGCCGTCGCTTTTGAAGTTGAATGACTGGAAGTGTCATGGTCCCATCGGACAAGAGTTTGCTCACAAGAAACTTTTAGACAAGGGAAAAAATGAATCTGGTTTGTACATTTTACGCGAACATCGTTACAGCAGCGACTACCGTTTAGACGTGTTGAACGAAGATAAAGAAACCCCTGTAACGTTCGCTATCACGATGCAAAGGGTGGACGACTGCGACCAGTTTCGATTGAATAAGTCGTCAAAAACGTTCTCTAGTCTTCAAGAATTGACGACTAGTTACGCCAAAAAACTAAAATTGAAGACTTGCATCCCGCCATCGGAATACGGTAATACAGAACGATAATACTTATAGGTGTCAGATATCCACAAAGTCTTTTTACAGTTTAAAAAAACACTTAGGAATACCATTGATGGGATAAGTTAATCAAATTTGATGCAATTCAGTAAATGATTATAATTTCAAAATTTTGATTAACATTACAAGAAATACTAATTAGATGATATATCTGTAAATTATTTTACATAATGAAGAATAACTATCACAGTTTTGTCTGCCTTGTTAAAATCCTTTAAGATGTGCATCATTCGTTGTACGAAGCACATCTAGAGATATTACATTTTTAACCCATTACGTTAGAAAAATGGGTACTTTCCGGTTAGAGCGGGGCCCAGTTTGATGTCGCTATTTGCTTGTACTTGGTTATGGGTTTATTTTGCAGGTTAGGTTAGAAAAACAAAACAAAATCATACATTTATTACGTTTCTTTGTTTTTCCTAACCTAACTTGTAAAATAAACTCATAACCAAGTACAAGCAAATAGCAACATCAAACTGGGCCCCGCTCTAACCGGAAAGTACCGAAAAATGTAATTTTTGTTTACATTTGTGATTATCCAACTTTTTTAATTAACATTACATTGGATATGGCTAGAAGTCCAGTACTGTTTGATGTGTTTCATTCAACGAATGATATACCTACATAAAGCAGACAAAACTTTTATATAGGTTTTTCATTCTGTAAGAAATTTCACAAATTTATCATTTGATATTTCTTGTACCGGTAATGTTAATTAAAACGTTGATGATTAATATAGGGCAATTAATTTGATCAAATTATCCTACCAATTTGATTTTTAATATACTTTTAAAATGGTCAAGAGACTTTGCGGACACCCACCCTGTATATATATACTGTATAAACACGTTTGCCGTAACTTGTAATTTTTTAAATTCTTACTTATGATCTGCATGTTAGTTAATTTTTCTATTTGAAATTTTATAGATGAATCGCCATTATTATTGTGCCGTATACAAAATAAAGACTACAGTTCGTGTTTGAAATCCGGTAGTCGTGATTCACCAATCGCGCCGCTTTGCATCAGCATGAAAAACGTCGAGATTGCCAATGGAAAAGAACTTAATGGAACTTATGTGATACAACACGGAGTTTGGCATCGCAGCCTCTCAGAGCGTTTCAATTGCATGTTGAAGTCGGTGGAAGCGTCTCAGCATACCGATAATCTACTAGTAAGAATTTTGTTTAAAAAAGCTGAAAAGAAATGCATAGTATTCTCAGGCCCATAGCCAGGATTTTGTAAGGGGGAGGTGCTGAAAAAGTTTCAGAAAGGGTGTTTGTCTAACCAAAAAACAAAACAACGAATGAACCACCTAGACATACCTAACAACGTTTAATTGTTGTCTGTCGACTAACTACTCTACCATCTGCATTATTTTGAACTCTTGTATGATAAAAAAAACATATTTTAGATTTTGGAGGAAACTTCAGCTCCCTTAGCCCCCCCTTTCCTGGCTACGTGCCTGAGTATTTTAATACATGCTAACTTTCGGTTTACAAACGAGTTTTGTTCAAAACATTTTAAAATCATTAAACAATATCTACTATTAGTAAAGGTTAAAATGGGCGTATGTACGTGCGTAGTGATTTCCTGCCTGAAGGGTATTTTTAAAAAGGATGAATTTATTAGGGTTTATGTATCTCGTATTTGTAGGACGAAGTGTCAATTGGTGGGGAGAGAGTATGACACTGTTTTGACAAAGTTGTAGTTTTTGTTGTACTACCCAAGAACACAGATTAGTTGCCTTCCCAATTTGCTACACGTTCTACTGACTCGTTAGCCATATTTGTGACTAGGCATACCTCTAGTACAATACTAAACATCAAATGATACATACAGTAAATGTGCGCATGCATATTAGTGTGTAGTTCATTGTATATGACACTTAACGTGTAAGAAACACAAGTGTGATTGGAGATGTTTGTTATTCGTAAATTGAACGTTCGTAAACCGAGTATCATGGAATCGAATATTTCATAATGCCTTTGAATTTGTCATGGACAGGAATTTTTCCAGATGGTCGATAAGCATGTTCTTGTGCATTGCGAGGTTATCGTCACGATGTATGGTTTCATACTCAGCCAACCAACCCTTGTCATGGAAGATTTGCCACTGGGTCAACTCGATAATTACTTAAGGATTCATAAGAACAAAATTCATGAAGTCGATCTCGTCGAAGCGGCGACGTACTTAGCTAAAGCTTTGTGGTATCTGGTGAGTCACTGCTTTCGAGAATGAATACTGTAGGTGAATTTTATTCTTCTGTTGGTAAAATGTATTTATATATTTTATCTTGTTGATATTTTAAGGAGGAACAAAAAATATGTCATGGAAATATCCGTTGTCACAATGTATACGTTAGCAATCATGGAGATAACAGTTTCAAAGTGAAACTTTCAGACGTTAGTTATCCCGTCAATTCACCCGATCAGTAAGTTGGACGAATTTTAAAATTTTTACATTTACAACAATTTACAGATTTACAACAACCCTCCATGTGTTAAGCTGTTTGATTAACGATGGTTAGCTGGACCTTGAAAACGAATCAACTTGATTTCTATTAATTTTTTTGGAAATCAAATTGTTTGTTTAGTTCTTCTTTTTGATTGATGCGCCGATTTATTTTTCAAGAATGAAAAATAGCAGTTGTTATGAATTCAAGATTTTAACTACAGTATTTAAATCAATATCGTAATCGGCAATCAACAACACCGTTGTTTTCATTGTTAGATAAATGAAAAAAAGTGTAAAAAAGTGTTAAGAAATATTTTTGTCAAAAATTATTCAGAAGCAATTTCGAATATGTTAGGTGCAATTCTACTTTCTAAGTTCTTAACACAATTTTGAGCAATACGTGCAAAGATATGCGCAAGAAGTGCGAACTAGCCCATAGACAGCAAGGCAAGTTTAGATCTTTAAACGCGTTTTTCTCGAAATTGTAAACATGTTTCTTAACACCCTTTTACACCAGGCCCTTCAAATAACTTATATTTTTTTGTTTTGATTAGTTTCTCATTTATTTTATTTAATTTTCTCAATATTGTGTAGCAACGTTCGGCTAGTTTGAAAGTTCTCCCAGACAACCGCTAAACCGATGAGTAGAAAGTAGTTTACACAATAGCTGTTATGAATAAAGTGTCACTTCGTTTTTTTGCTGGAGCGTCTTAAATGGTACCACTTTTAGAGTATTGTTCAACGGACGACCGGGTTGCGGGTAGAGCCCCACCATTTCACGGAGAGCTGTGTAGACCAGTATCCTCATGGGGCGCTGTTTGCCGCGGCTATTGTTTGGCGAGTACGATATTACTCGTACTTTTAATTTAAATAGTCAAAATGTCGACTGCCTAACACAGCGCTAAGCGAGGGATTGATTTCCTGTACACAAACTTTCAAGAACTATCTAGTCGATCTGTACAAAATTAAATTTTATTTTACAATGCATTTCATTTTTTGTTTCAGAATACACTGGATTCCCGTTGAGTTTTTTGATAAACCTGAACAGGCTACAACGTCATTAATAGCAGATGTGTGGGCTTTCGGAACTGTTCTTTGGGAAATATTTTCATACGGATCAAAACCTCTGAGAGATTTTTCCACAAATGAAGTAATGCTCCACTTTTCAGTTGAATTAACTTTGCAGTAAACATCTTTCTGTTGGCAAGTTTGTGATCACAAAATGCGTACATGACATGACATTTCTTTTTTGATTTGTAATTGCAACAAATACAGTATCTTATATACAGGGTGGTGATTTAGAATAACTATTCTAAATCACCTCTAAAAGTTCAGAATAACTATTCTGGACTTTTAGAGTAGATAAAGGGAACTGTTAAAAGGAACATCTTTTAATAATTAACTATAGTTTGGAAATATTATTTTTTTAATTAAACACTCCTGGGAGTAAGCAAATACAACAAAATTATACAAACAAAACATGACTATATAATTTCTTTTTAAAATGTTTGCATTTGCATCAACGCATTTAAAAGGATAATTCCATAACGAGATACAACAAAACTACGAAATTTTTGTAATGTATTAGTAATACAGTGTAGTTTTAAAGCTAGTTGGTTATATAAGTTAATGATTAGAATACTATCATATTTTTTTAGGCTAAAAAAATGTATCTTAACGGAACTCGTTTACCAAAACCATTTGGGTGTAACGAAGACGTATACAGTTTAATGAAAGAATGCTGGATGAAAGATCCCGATGCTCGAAAGAAACCGCAGGCGATAATGCGAGACATAAATGAAATACTCTATATAGGTATTAAAATATATAGTAGATAAGAATCGAATGTTTTTAATTGTAAGCATTATGAATGAGCATTTTTTAAAGCTATTTTGCATTCCAGTGTACAATTCTCGACGTTCTAACGCCTACACAACTTTGTGGAATCAAAATCCCGGCATCGATTTGAGCATCAGCAGCACCTGGAGCAATAATAGTGCCCATTCCGCTACTCCGAAAGAGTTAATAAAAAAGTTCACTCCCTACCCCGACGAAAGCGGAGTCGACATCGTCGAAAATAAACACAATCGACATGATTCGGAATCGAGCAACTGTTCCTTGTTACCGTTTCAGTCGGATTCGAGCAGTATACTACTCGATGCGACAAATTTTGCCCTGGATAGTAACAGCGACAGCGACGAAGCTATCAATGGTGTGAAGGTGTTTCCATTTTTATTTTCTACGAGCAGCACTTCGCTGATGACTTTGGTAAATGATCAAGAGTGGATCATCGAAATGGATCAGTTGGAGCTGTCTGGTTGCTTAGGCAAGGTAAATGCGGAGAATTGTTTTTATTTTTATTGAAATATTTCTATACCATTCATCTGTCTGACTGGTTTTAAATTTACTTATTTTTTTTTCAATTGTTGTTTGTAGGGTTTTTATGGAGAAGTTCGCAAAGCACACTTGACCCGATGGTCCGGTTTGGAACGCGAAGAAGTCGCGGTGAAGAGATTGAGGAAATCGTGCATGGGTGCTGATCTTCAAGATCTTTTAAGAGAGATTTCAATAATGAAAACCTTGCAACACAAAAATGTCGTGGAGATTAAAGGAGTGGTGGAAGGTGAGTTTACATTTTTATAACATGTACAGTGAACGCATGTCCTTCTATTTAAACGCTACCGAATCGATCAAAAATCGTACGTGACTGGATTGTTTTCTTATGTCATTATTTTGTTTCCTAAGATTTAGTTCGCCGTTATAAATATTCGCATTGCTTCTGATTGTCGAAAAAACGATGTCTCGTGCAATTGTTCATAATTTGAGTTAGAAGCAAACTGTTATTTTTAACAGACACTGATTTATTTAACGTTTTTCTAAATTCTATACGGTGACTGATTTTATTGTATTCGAGAATGAAATATATTGAAATATATAATTTATCATCAGTGAAGAAATATTTTTACTTTGCTGACCGGGTAGATATTTTTTCTTGTACATCTTTGTCTGTGACGTTTTGCCTCTATCTAAGAGGTTTCGTGAAGTAAAAAAGCACAGGGCTTTTTTATCATCTTTGTAGGCCCTAGGCACTTATTTTTTAAGAGCCCCCTGTCCAGAATTTTTTTTTTATTTTATACTGAATATCCCATAATTAAATACTACCATTTGTTTTTATTTATAAGTTTTTAATTTTTAATTTTTTACGTTATTAAAAAGCAACTTTAAAAGTTATTCTTCTATCAAAAATATATCAAAACTTTTTTGCAGGCCTTTCGTGAGTATGTTCGTAGGCCTTAAATAGTCGTAGGCCCTAGGCACTGTGCCTACTTGGCCTAATGGATAAGACGGCCCTGAAAAAAGCAAGTGCATAAAAGAGACAGGTGATTAGAGATGATAATATACTGTATAGTCCATTGTACCAAAAATTGCATAAAGTGAGAACCGCATAGATCGAAAACCTCATAAATGTATCAAAACTCGAGCGGCAAAAATCAAAATCTTGCGGTGATCCAGTGTCACAATAAAATCGAAAATTGCAGAACTCAAAAATAGAATTTTTCAAAACTAGCCTAAATCAAATATCGCGTTACTCAAAGATCACATTAATCTAGATTCGCATAAATTAAATTTCGCATAAACGAAACATTCAGAAATCGAAACTGAAATTACTCAAAACTCGCATAAACTGAATATCTCATCCACCAGGGACGTGTTAAAAATAAATAAAAAATAAATAAAATAAAACTCAAACTTTTCATAAATCTAAATTCACATGAAGCGAAATTATATAAAAAGCGTATGTTTAAAAAGCATTTTTTAAAGTACATGTTTTTATTATACGATGCCACTAGAATGGAGACGAAATGTTGGGGAGATGTAATAAAGTACATACATTGGTCATTAACGTAAACAATTTTCTTTAAGAATTTCTTCACTGGTGATAAATTTTGTTTACCATAAGTAGAAAAATAAAGAGCTTATTTTCAAAACGTCTTATCTCCATTTTAATAATTTTTGACATAAGAGACTCTGAAAACTATCTGTGCATTGCTGATTCCAGATATGTTATTTTCAAGATCTAAAACTTATTTTTCTTACTGAAAAGCACTTTTAAAAACCACGTTTATACGCAAAGTCTATAGTCAAATGAATAAAAACAACCAGTTTCCTTCTCAAAAATCACGTTTATACGCAAAGTCTATGGTCAAATGAATAAAAACAACCAGTTTCCTGAAAAATTGTGTTTTTGGATTTAAGACGTTTTGGAAATAAGCTCTTCAAATGTTTTTGTTGTGATTTTTTTTTTTTTGGTACATTGACGTAACTTTTAATCGCAGACCCCGAGATGTTGCTGGTAATGGAATACGTTCCTCTTGGAAGCTTACTTTTGTATGTGATGACGTACAAAAATCTACCGGAACAAGAGCTGTTTAAATTTGCTGGTGACATAGCTGAGGTGAGGATAGTTTTCATCAACCATTTTTACTATTTTTAAGTTGTCATTATAATATCAATTAAAATGAAAAGCTTTTTAAAGTATGCTTATAAGTTAATATTCAAATTCTTACATACATTTTTATGTGTTTAACAAACATTAGGGAATGGAATATCTTGGCCAGAAAAACATTGTGCATCGTGATTTAGCAGCGAGAAACATTTTAGTCGCGTCTAAGAAAACGGTGAAAATTAGCGATTTTGGACTTGCGCAAATGATGGGCGCGAAAGATTATTACAGGCTTAGTACTAATCGAAATCTTCCCATTCGTTGGTGAGCAACTTTTGCTTATGTTTCGTTAAACGTTATTTTCGAACAATTGCGTGATACGTGTAATATAGGTATGCACCCGAGACGATGAGCAACTGGTGTTTCACTCACAAATCCGATGTCTGGAGTTACGGCGTGACATTGTGGGAAATGTTTTCGTCTGGCGACGAACCAATCATCGATGGATGCAAAGTACGAATTGCTTTGTTTTGTTATTTTTTTATCCACTTTTTTATGATTGAATAATGAAGTTGAGTTTGAAATGAATCATCGTACTTCGTTGGGATTTAGTTTAGAGCTTTTAGATTTGTTTGTTAAAAACAATTGAAATGACAATTTTTTGCGCATTATGGTTAACGTGAACAAAGCCTCTCACTCGTGCCGTGTGGGTTCAGTTTAGGGTCTGACACCGCGGGGGCAGGTTTTCTCGGGGCACTCCCGTTT
>JAQIWH010006090.1:0-13431 GCA_034695005.1 Cryptops parisi
GATATTCCAGTACTTGTTAATAGCTCAGAAGTACCACTTCTGCCGTGCGTGGAGGACACACACTTCTTTTTTTTTATATAATTATTTCACGCAGGTAATTGATTCTGAAGATTTGTTGAAACTTGACTGCACCGCTCCTCATACGTCTCATTGCTTGGCGAGTGGCGAAGTTATGATTAGTACAATGGGAAATGCCAAAGGAGAAGCTAAAGGTCTGACAAATTTGTGAGCTGGAGAAATTGTTTTGTCAGGTTTCACGATTATTTTATTTCACATTATTATTTTCATCTTGGTTATTTAGGAAGTTTTGTATTGCTCGATTCCGAATTTGACGTGAAAGGAAACTGGGAAGCTAACTGTCCAGCCGATTTTGGTTACGATTTCTGGTATCAACCGAGACATAACATCATGGTTAGTTCTCAGTGGGGTGCGCCGACAGCATTTAAGAAAGGTCTCGATTTCGACGACGTTGCAAATGGTTCGTAGGAGTTTAATCAGGGGCGTCATTAGGGGTGGTCACCTTGGGCATGAGGTCAGGATTATTTGTATTATGGCTCAAGATAATGTCATAACCAACCAGAGTTTTGTGGGCATAAATCTGTTATTACTAAAAGGCTAAAGTCTGCTTCCGTTTATCTATTCTTTTTCTTGTCTAAAGGATTGTTTTTTAAAGGTGTGTTCATTAGGGTCGAAACATCCGGTACGGAGGGGGCGGGCGTGTCAATAGGGTTGATGCTGTGTTGACAAAGTTGTAGTTTTTGATTTGACCATTGACAAGTTTTTTAACCAGTATTTAAATTTAAACATTTCCTATACTTTTTATACACTTTGTCCTAAAATATGGTGTAGATTTGGATGTTTTTTTTGTCCCAAAATATGGTATACATTTCTCACAGTATGTTAATTACAATTTGAAATTTATGTATTTGCATAAAATTAGAAAAATATTTTGTAATACATTGTTCTATTCACTGATATGTTTACTATTAGCATTATAGATTTTTGATGTATTATGCAGGGTGATCCAAAAGTTAGGGCTCAAGTAGGTTGTCAAGCTTCCATTGTAATATTCCATGTTTCACTTTTTAACGATCATCAGAAACAGGACCACATTTAGATTACTCTAAGCCAACAAACACTTATTATTTCCTACAACTGTCATAATCGCAAAGTTTTACATGAAATGTGTACCATATTTTGGGACAGGGGGAGTATATTTTACCAGCATCATCCATTGATTTGGCTTTTGACCCTTGCAGAGTCGGTTACATCTGCTAGTTTTAGTTATAAAGATAAATTTTACTGTTAAACTTGAGACTAGGGTTTGGACCCATGCCCAGGGTCTTTACTTCACCGAGAGATGGTCAATGTTTTTTGGGTAACTCTAGGATGCTACGGCCAATCATTGAACTTTTGGGATTGGACCACTCGAGAAATCATTCAAACCATCGACCTTGGATCAGAAGGCTTGTTGCCTCTTGAAGTTCGCTTTTTGCACAATCCAGATGCAACTCAAGGATACGTTGGATGTGCATTGAATGCAAAAGTATTCAGATTTTATAAAGCGGAGGTAATTGAAGCTTCAATGGACTTTTCTTGTGTTGAACAGAGTGTTCCTGAAGGTCTAGTCAAATTTTAACTACAGATGCTATGCATTTAAACAAAGCTAACAACCCACACAAACACGCTTCTCTTCTAAGATAACACAGTGTGAAGTCAGGTATTATTGGTAGTAAATTGGACATAGGATAATTGCATAAACCCATTGTCTCACAATGGTTGTAGTTATGCAAATGAGCATGCATTTGCGGACCCATGTTTATTTGATCTTCTTTGCTTTGTTTGTTATGCAGCATCTGCAGTTTTAAAGTTGACTAGATCTTTCAGGAACACTAGAGTTTTGTAGTTGTACGAAATTTATTTTTTTTCTGAAGTGCAATACTTGGAAAGCCGAAAAAGTTATCGACGTTCCTGCTAAGAAAGTTAGCAACTGGGTGCTTCCAGAAATGCCTGGTATAACATTTTTTTTCTCATTAATTTCGGCATATTAGTGATTATTAGTGATGATATATGGGTATATTAATTTCAGGCGTTATGACTGACATTATCATCTCTCTCGACGATAAATATTTGTACTTCAGCAATTGGGCTCATGGCGATATCCGACAGTACAACATAGAAGATCCTGCGCACCCTAAGCTTACGGGACAAGTGAGATAAATAATCTATTATTGTTCGAGAACTAAACGCATTACTTTTGATGTAATGATTTGATATTTTCTTAGATCTTCTTGGGTGGAAGTATTGTTTCCGATGGACCAGTTAAAGTTGAGGAAGATTCTGAACTACAGGTATATCTGGATGATGATATACAGACTTTTGATTTCGAAAGGGCAGCGAGTTATTTTTTATTGGGTTTTTATGTTTTTTATGTTTTTTTTTCACAGGAGCAGCCACCACCTAGAATTATTAGAAACACAAGGGTGGAAGGTGGACCGCAGATGTTGCAGTTAAGCTTAGATGGGAAGCGACTGTATGTCACTACATCATTATACAGCGCATGGGATAAGCAGTTTTATCCAGAAATGACAAAGTAAGTTGACGTTTGTGATTCAGCAAATTTTTTATCGTTTCACAGTAAGCTTACTTTTGGTTTTTTAACATGTGGACAGTGTTTTAGTTTTGTCCAATGGTGGCAAGGTTTTATAGAAATACATAAACAATTTTTTGTTTTTTTATAACAAATGTTTAATTAGTGGTGTAATAAGTTCTTACAAAATAACTTAGTATTTTGACTACATGTTTCAGAGCAAATGGTTCGTTGTTACTTGCATAGGGGCAAACTGCCCTGAATCAAAATAGCTATGTAGAGTCAACATAGTTAAATAAACAATTTAATATTGTTTTTATGACAACAAACAATAATTTTAGCGCTCTAATAATTCGTGACAAGTTTCAGGGCATGCGGTTTTTTGTTGCTAACAAAGGGGCAACTTGCCATGAAACGTGTAGAGTCAAAATAGCTAACGATACTGATTAAAAAGTAAACTATTTTAATCAGTGACGTTATAGTTAATTTGATTACATGTTTCAGCAAGGCTAGGGTATTTCAGTTCTTGCTAACAAAGGGGCCATGTGCCCTGAGAAAAGTATACTTTTCTACAACATCTATATAATGTCAACATCTATATAATTTACTCTAACAATTGATAATTAAATATCAGAAATAATAATCTTAACAATTGTCAACATCTATATAATTGGCACAAATTAAAAAACAAATCTTTTTAATCAGTGCCCTAATGGTTAATTCGACTGTGCATGTATTAGGGCCTGTAGTCTTTCAGCAGTTTGGAGCTGACGAAGGGGCCATGTGTCCTGCAATGTGTTGTGTGCAATCAAAATAAATATGATGTGCACTGATTAAAAATATGTTTATTATATTAAAAAAAGTACAATTTATTTTTGAACGAACCAAAATCTCCAAAGCCATACAAACTGTGCATGGCTTTGGTTAGAATCTAGAAACATGTCTAGTTGTCTACGCTAAGGTGATGATTTTTGCAGACAAACCTAAAAAATATGGCTAACTGTTTTTATCTCAAATTTTGCTTTAAAATTTTGGTGAAATATTTCTTTTCAATTGTTTGATTGATGATTAAAAGTGATTCCAGACATGTTGGTGTTGATTAAAGCTGTCTTTTCATATTCCCCGATAAATGGGTGACTTTAGTTAACACTTCTATAAGAGTAGAGTCTTGAAGTAGCCTTACAGAAGTCCCGTAAGGATGTGTCACCTAATAATGTGTAATCTGTAATTTTACAGAAAAGGTTCTGTGATGATGCAAATCGATGTCGACATCGATAACGGCGGTCTGTCCGTCAACGAAGGCTTCCTGGTGAATTTTGGGAACGAACCCGAAGGACCTTCTCTTGCTCATGAAATGCGATATCCAGGTGGAGATGCTACGTCCGATATCTGGTGCTAAGTATGTTTTACGTGGGTTTTTTTTTTATGGTTATTATTAAACATGCATGCTGTATTGCATTTAAAAGTGCATTGAATTCGATATGTTTATGCGTATATTACAGTATTAATTATATCTATGCTAGCTTTCAAAAAATGCAGCTGTTTTAGTTTGGAAATGCTAAGCATGTAGCCTGATTATGTGACTGGCACTGCATTAAGGTGTAATGTTAAATTAAGGCGTAAAATTAAATTAGGGCGTAATTTAAAAATGTTAACTTTATATTCGTCATACTCATATATTTTACTACCAATTACTGTTGTTGTTTTAGTGAAATGAAATTTTGTATTTCTACCAGTCTCAGTTTATACTTGAAAATTGCACTAGTCAACTCGTTTTTCAATGTACGAGCTGTGCCTTTTGATGATGATGATGATATCGACTTTATAAGGGATCGATTTTCGTACTGAACGTTTTGTACTTAAAAATTGTTGAGTATTTCATTTTCTAATTTTTGCATGATTTTATTGTGATACATAAAAAATCATTAATGTAACATTAACAATAGTTATAAAAAGTTACTTTTCATGAATTTATATTATTGATGTAATTTTTGCATGCTATATAAAAAATGGTTATAATTGACATTTGGGTGCATGTTTGTAATGATACAATTGATCGTTGTGGAGTATTGTATGTAATTTAGAGCGTTAACAAATGTGATTTCAGATTTCAAAGTTTTGGCAAAATATGTAAAACTTTTCTATTTGGTTTATTCTTATTTAGTTTATAAATAACCCGATTTAATGAAACAGACAGTGAGGAATTAGGGATAAAGAAAAGAATAACTTTCTTTATGTTTAAATTTATATTCATATTTATTATGGTCATTCAATATCCATTGTGCATATTCATATCCATTATGGATATCCATAATGGATATGGATATATGCATAATAAATATAGATATTCATAATGGATATGGATACCCACAATGAATATGGATGTCCATAATGGATATACTTGTGCCGATATGGATATTACTTGTGCCATTTTGGATATGGATATTTACTGTGCACTGTTTTTCTAGTAAGGTGGTATCATCTTTTTGACTGACCCTGTACAGTACCGTACTCATTGCAGTTTAATGGTTTACGATAAATTTTCAAGTTTAAGAAATGGCAAAATATTTTGGGTATTCAGAAAATTCTGTATATAGATTGATAATAGATAGGCCTAGAGCAATTCCACAGTGACTAACATAACTTTTGGATATCACTATTTTGCTAATGTTTAATGATCTCAAAACAATAATTAATTCCCGGCCGAATCTTGAACCATTCTCAAGTAAAATATATTTTTAATATATGTTTTTAATTTTTGTGAATTCAAATGGGAGCTATGTAATTATGTTAGTACTATGACTAACAACCATTTTGCAACAAAAAATAGTTATGAATGTTTATATAGTGGGCCCTTGGTATCCTTGGGGATTTGGTTCCAGGAACTCCATGATTGGATGTTGCCGAGTCTAGATATGACAAGTGGTGCTGTCATTTTGACGCAATCAATGTTGATAATCAGGCCAGTTCTTAGGGCCAGGGTGGTGTTCTATAATGGCTATTTTAGTGATCTACAAACTAAATTCCAGTTCTTGGAATGACAGCTTCAAACATTTTTTCCAATAAATATGTGAGCCATCTATTGCCCTGTGATGCCCATCACACACTCACTGGTAACCGTGAGGCCCTGAGCGGTTGCCTCTGTTTGCTTTACCTTAAGGATGGGCCTGTCGACATTGTTTGAAGATTCAAATACTAAGACATGACTACATATTCTTAATGATCCGAGCTTATATGCTTATTTACATTGTAAAGAAATTTTTATTGTTTGGTCGAATTTTTACATTTGCATGATCACTAGATAAAGAAATTCGTTTATATCTTTCGCAGTCGATTTTATTTTAATTTAACATGATTTTATTACAAACTTAGTGTCAGTGTCCACTGCTAAACGATGCCGTTGTTTGTTATACTGGATTTGGATTATTAACTTTCATTTCTTTTAAGATTGATTTAACCACTTTAAGGAAATATCTGCAGTTGGATTCACTTAACTGTCCGATGTTTGCAACACGAAATATCTGCACCTTGGTTAACGAGTGTGGGTATATTTGGATGTCTAAAAAAATTATAATTGGGAATTAGTTTATCAATCTAATGTTAAACTAACAAGTCAACTAAATTGTTTTATCAAACTAATGTCAAACTAACAAGTCAACTGTGAATTATTTTATCAATAATTTTAGTTGAAGAAAGTTATTAAAACACTTGCTTTTCGCTTCAAGGGCCTCGACAAAAAAGGTGAAATTAAACGACTTGTGCGTTGGCCAAACATAAGTCGTGATAACGACAGCATGCGGTAGATCAGGGTCCAAAAATTCTTTGAACTTCAATTGCAACATTCCTTTTCGGATGATCATGTTATTTTTGTAGTATCTATATGAGAGAAGAATCAGTTTTTATTGTGGTATTATATTTGCAATATAATATTTTAAAACTTTAGTTAGAAAAATTTAATACAACCCAGTACAGGGTGTTCCTAAAAGGTTTAGTTTGATTTTAACCACAGATGCTACGCATCAAAACAAAACAAATCCCATATAACCATGGGTCCGGAAATGCATCTCTTCTGAGATAACACAGAGTGACGTCACATAATTGCATATAAACCTATCCACTCACTAGGTAATGCAAATGAGTATGCATTTCCGGACCCATGTTTATATGTTTTATTCCTTTGTTTCGATGCAAAGCATATCTGTGGTTAATTTGACTGGGCCTTTTTGGAAGAACACCCTGTAATTATATAAGATATGAGTCAGTTGATTGTTGGTTGGATACTCTTCACCGACTCAGCTGACAAGCACGATGTACTGAAAATCGCTGGGAGTGGGGCAAGCGTCAAACATAATGAATGATCACTTGGAAGTTTGAAATACAGGGCTCAGGACTAGTGAGAGTGCTAACTTTGTAATTTTGAAACTGACGAGTCTAACCTTTTGAATCTATTTGCTCTTCCTTCAATCTTATAGAGTTCCATTGCTTTTTGGAAAGCTGAATACACATGGTAAGGGTAGGTGAAACGTTGATCTGTCGCTGTCTCGAGTTCTTTGTACTCTTCCACTAAATTGAGTATGGTCGTTCGGTAGTTATCTGGTTATTGCAACAACAACAAAAAAACTGTTCAAGAAATTTAATTTCTGCAATACTGTTTGAATGGAGGTGATTATTTACCTTTTCCTTGCAAGAGTACCTCTCTGTTAGCGATATTGAAACCTAAACCAGGCACACTTTCGAAACACTTATTAGGAGTAGCAATAAGAAAGTCGATACCTGCTTCATCCATTGGTATGGAATAACATCCGAAACTGCTTACCGCATCGACAATAAAGGCTATATCTGAGAAATGATCAATATTTGTTATAATACCAAAAGTATTATAACAGCACAGTATACAGTGTTTGTCACAGAAGGTACAATAGCATAACAGTTTAATAAGCAATCGGTAGCGGATTCAGAACTGAGTTTCAGAGTTTCACCTGAAATTTCATGATGAACATGTCTAAATATTACGTTACTTTCATGGCAAATCAGGCTCCACATGAGTGCTTGAGTGTGACCCCAATGAATGCACAATTTAGGCATTTTTGCTACTTTTTTTCATAAAAAGGTCCATACAACATTAAACACATCAATGAATTAAACATGTTCTGGAAGGGGTTTGAACCCCCTAAACCACCCTCATAAATCTGCCAGTGCAAGCAATATACAAGGTGTGATCAAAAATTTTGTTGATTGATTGGATTATTTTTCAAATACTATAACATGTGCAATTCAACAGTATGTGATCAAAAAATTGGGTGACTGATTGAATTATGTTTGTGGAGTACTCTAAAGGGCCTCCTGCCACACACAAATTTTGTTGGGCAAGTCCAGCAATTTGTGAACAACTGTGACGTCGGCTGCTTGCCCAACTGGTTTTCATTGGTTGAGCGTAAAGCTGACATCACAGTTGTTCAGACAAATGCTAGACTTGCTAACAAGAATTGTGTGACAGGAGGCCTTGATAAACACATAACCCCAGTATTGCCCAGGTTAGGGGTGAAACCACTGCCATAAATCGAAAAGCTCCGTAGATTAAATCACTGCTTTTTTTGTTAATTGTCAATGCATATGAAAGTCCAAAAAACGTGTGTTGATGGTGAACTGTTGGATTAAGAGCTAGTACTAAGCTTTATCTTAATGTTGAAGGCTGTTTATTGTTATGAAAATATCGATTTTTGTGGACCCGTAATAGTGAAGTACATTAGATTGGAACGCCATAAATCGGGGTATGCTTATACAAGATGTAACCAGAAAGTTCAAAGATGATTGAATTACATTCATTCTGGATACATATACATACTCGATGTGACAGGATACCAAACTCTAGATCACCCTATGTATATGTTTTATTATGGTATGATTAATGTGCAGAAAAATTAAAAAAATTTACTTGGATTTATTTGTTGAATTATTTTTCCAATCTCCAAAATGGGATTCAGAATGCCGATGCTAGTTTCATGATGTACTAAAACTACTGCTGAGTAATTGCTGTTCTTTTGCAAGTGATTTCGGAACTCGGTCTGATTTATAGGTTCTCCATCTTGATAGTAGAGTTCATCGCAATCAATCCTGGAACCACTGCACACATATTGGAGATTGTCACCAAAAAACCCATTTCGCAAAGTCAAAACCTAGAAACAAATCTTATTTACGAAAACCATCTGGTACAACAGAACTCTTTGAAAGTATTGATTACACTATTTTAGTACTTTCATTAAAAAGTGATACTATACAGAAATTACTGACAAATATAACACCAGTTACTATTCATGTCATATATAGTGTTTTTACTGTGAAGAGTGAGATCCGCTTACTGATGGGTCCCTCGAAAAAACGTTTAGCAAGAAATGCCATATATCAATTCTAAACTGTCTTAAGATGTTGATTTGTTTTGTGTTTATATTCTTGTTTAGTTCTTGCTTTTATTTTTGACTTGTTTAGTGGGTGCCATATAACACACCCTTAGGCAGTTGGCGCACCTCACCTTTTCCCAACTACCTACCTACGTACCTTAAGATGTTGAAGTGTTCCTTAAAAAGTGTGTTAACCTGTTTCCACTTACATCTTCCAAGGCCCACGCCCAGGAAGCCCAGGCCCTCCTGCAAAACATTTTTTCGTACATGGAATGTAACACTATTCATGTTAAAAATACATGGTTTTTCCTTTAATTTCTATGATTTAAGTGTTTGCTTTCCCTGAAAAACCTTTCTGGCTACATGCCTGCATCAAGCAATGTTGCTAGAATAGTGTATGTTGGATTAATATGGCAGTTTGGATAAGTGAGGCTGTAATTGTTGCTATAGCAACAATAGAGTAGACAATAGCAACTCATTGTTTCACCACTGGAAAAGTCTTCTGCTGTGGAAATCACCATTTTGCTACATTTAGTCCCCTAGCAGTGGGCCCCGTAGTGGCCTGGTGGTCAGAGTGTTCATCTCTGGCGGCAGTGGCCCGGGTGGGTTCGCCTCCCACTCATGCCATGTGGATTCAGTTCGGGGTCTGAGGTTTTCTCAGAGTTCTCTCATTTTCTCCTGCATCATAAAACCCTGTTCCATGTTTATCATTCTCATCTCATCATCATTTTCGGGCCCGCTTATCCCAGTGGGCTGCTGGGGTTGCGGTGAATAAGCCCATGCAGCACGCATTGCCATCTCGTTCAATCCTCCGCTGCAGCACAAACATAAAGTCTGAGGGCCAAATGACATAGCTGTAAAGCTAGTTGGTGCCCTTGTTAAGCTCCAAGTACCTACCTCCCCTAGCAGCGCATGTGCATAACATCAACCGAATGCCGATACAATATGAATCTTGTAGAGTTTCTATCGACTGATGGGTAGCACGTTCCTGTATTATGATTTGTTACTTAGTTATGGGGCATAACTAAGCCCATATAAAGCAATAATCCTGAAGGCCATAAATTAACAATGGTCAAATGTGCAAAAGGCAAATTAATTTGATGTTCCATTTGTGAACCTAATTAACCTAAATAGGCTATAATATTGTCCAATATATGTAATATTGTCTAAGCTATTCAGTCAGAAATTAATCTCGCCAAAAACGAACAAAAAAGGTTCCTCGGAGAAGGAGCAAACTTTTCTTGGATCAAGGTTTTAATGGATGAGTGGAAAGTGGCAGGGTCGCAGATCAAAAGAGAAAGCGAATAAGCAGTTAAGAATTCCAGAAAGGAACAATCATTAGAGGGGTGTGGGGGGTGCTGACCACACTGGTGACACCATCAGAGGGGTTTAGGTTTGATACCAAAATAATAATCTATAATATTCTATATGTTTGTGCACTATTTCAGCAGAAATTTATTATTTTTCATGCAGGCATCTTTGTATGCCTCCTTGTATGGAAAAAAGCCTGCCCAAGCTGTAGTGGTGCGCTTTGCTGTTCTTGGCAGAAAAGCGCAGATTGTATAACCCAAATCTGTGTTTTACACAAAAGCTAAATTGTTTATTTAAAAAACTAAATTAACTTCATGGTAGTAAATTGGTGATTAAATCATGTGATGCAATTAGTGAACTTTGTATTCTTCATTAACTTTTTCAATAACATTCCAGCAGAAATAACTTTCATCACTAAAGGAATGCTTTTTTCATCAAGGTTGACATGAGAGATGAGGTGATACTATAACCCTAGTGAAGCCACCGACTCTCTCTTTAGTAACAACTTAACAAGAATTTTTAAATTAAATTATTATGATATTGATTAATTGTAAAAGTGTTATAGCACAAAATGCCATAATTATTGCAAGAAAAATGCATTGGATAAAAATCCTCATGCTCCATGGTTATTTTATAATACAATAATGACCAATTGCGAATAACACACACACAAGCTTAATGGGGAACATTCGAAAGTGAACCAGGTAATGGTTGCAGAGCACCCAAAGTCATGGGTGCTCTGCAACCACTACACTTGCACCTGCACCCATGACTTTGTTTCTATGGGTGCCCACCTCAGTGCAGCTGCATGAAGGTCTCATACTTTATCGCCTTCTCATCTCAAAGTGGCACATTCTATCTTAACTACATTGTATTTGCTAAATTTGATATGCAGTAAATGAAGCTTTGAAGTTGAGGAGTTGGCTTGGCAGGCTGTTGATTTGACATGCTTACCTACCTAATGCATTATTAAAATCTTGTGCAAGCCTGTTTGTTTCTCAGTATTACTTGTATACTATCAGCTGTAAAACTCAGCTAAAAAGAAAACAATAATTTTGAATTTGATGCAACATAATCTCTTTTTTTTCTCAGAATCTCTTTCATATGGTGTATAGTATAGCTTTTTAGCAGTCAGTTTTCACTGAATACAAAAAGGTGTTTTGCTTTCATTCTCAACTAATACCACTTGTTTTTCCTGGTTTTTGTTTATTTTTTAGTTTCTTTTCATTGGTTTGTTTGTTTCTGTTTCACCCAGAAATAAGTATTATTATTTTTTAGGTTTCCCGTAAATCTGAAACTTTCATTGAATTAACATTCACTGTATTTTTTAAAGCAGATGTGTTCTAGTTGCTGCTTTATGTTAGCTGTATGTTTCACAATAATATTGAGAATTATGTATTAAACAACCCCATTTTGTTTAACCTGTTTATTAGTCTCAAATTTATAATTAAATAAGATCATCACTCACTCTTCCACCAATTGGAGTAGCAGTCTGAATCGCTGCTTCAATGCTGAACGTTCCGCTACCTTGTAACAGCACTGCGGTATACTTGGTTTTTGACAAACCTATTATATTGATTGGCATAAATTAAAATCTATATTAATGGGGATTTTTCGGTTAGTTTTGTATAGATATTATTAATACACAACACCCTTATTCTTTTGTCTTTATCAATTACAATTGAGGGGCTCAGTGCTAAAAGGAGGGCTATAAAGAATTGCTACAGACTAGGCAGTTCAGTGCATAGTTTTTCCGAACCTACATCAATTCTATAGAAAACTAATTTCTTAGTTTAGTATAACTTGCATACCAGCAACCTCTAGAAGAGAATTTCGTAAATACTTCAGGTTTGCTTCCCGTATCTTCAAACCGACATCAACGCCCATCGCATCGCGCACTTCTTTTCTGGTCGTGACTGGTCCAGGGGTAAACAATAACATTTCATTCTTTGCATTTGGAAATTTTATATTTAATAAAGCTGAAAGCAAAAACAACAAATTTACTCAACAAATAAATCTTTGTCACTGACTAAAGTAAAAATAACTTTCCATCAGTTTTTCTTTTATAACATAACAGTACATGTAGTAAACCTACAAAATTTGCCAGAGCCAGGAAAACAGGCAATAATTAAAACATGGTTGTAAAATTAAAAGATGACACTCAAAAACACTTCTCGAGTTCCGATGCTTGTTGTGTGAATGAGTGGAAATGTTTTGAAATCACTCATTTCTCTGGTGAAACCCTGTACAAAAAACGTTACAATTGGACAATTATGGGGGTTGACGAAAATTTACAGGACATTTGTACATTGTAGCCCACATGAACCCTGCTTTATGATGGTTCATTGATAAGAGTTTTTCAATTATGGGTCTGTCATTAGGCCTACGTTCAGCGATGATCCCTCTCTTTTGCTAGTTTTTGACATAACACGCTTGTCCATTTCATTAATTTATTTTTACTTTCATATCGTTGTTTTAGGCCTAACTCTAATGCGCACATAATACGAGGGCGTTCAAAATTTCCCCGAAATATGGCTAGACATGTTCATTATAAGTTAAAACAGAGTTATAAAACTATAGTAACTATCTTCAAATTGGTTCCATCTGTACAGATGCATTTGTTCCATCTGCACAGATGTATTTGTTTCATCTGTCTATTCAGTTGTCGCAACATTGTAGACAATCATCAAAATGCTTCCTGAAATGCATTTTGCAGATGGTACTGAGACTGAGGTCCCCTAACGAATTTTCTTCTACCATCTAGAAATCTTTGGAAGATCAAAGATTTCTAGATGGTGGAAGAAAATTCGTTAGAAGTTCATTTCAATTTTGGAGGAAACTTTAGCATATCAATACACCGGTTTTCACATATGATAATAAAATACTAGGTGAAGAACCCGTGACAACACAGAAACCGGTGTGTCATAGTAAATATATTCTATAAACAATACACTACACTTATTTGTCTAAAATCTAAATTGTTATTTTACTCTAAATTATTAGTACTTTTATAGTTTGCACAGCACCTGTCTATGTTTGATGTCCTTGAAATATAAATCACAACACTTCTAGTTGGTCGAGAACTTAGTTGGTTTTCAAGCTTGATTTGGTTGTCTTGTCTCGGTCAAGCAG
>JAQIWH010006091.1:0-13429 GCA_034695005.1 Cryptops parisi
CTGATAGCCTTCCAATTCTAACAATGCTAGAGAGCGTTGAAGATTGTCTATTTATGTTTAGCTATTGTTGCTAAGCAATCAGTTCCAACAGTATTTAAGAAACATACAAACTAAAAATCGAAAGCAACGTTATTAAAAATTACTTTTAATAAGAAAACGAAGGGCCTTGAATTTCCTGGAATCAAAGTGGCCTTTTGACATCTTTTCCTTAGGAATTTTGTTAACTTTTTTTTCGAATTAATACCCATTTGTTTATTATTTTATTTATTTTACAAAATACTGTAAATAAAATCAAATCATTGTTTTCCGGAAATTTTCATATAACAAACATAACGAACTAAAAAACCAAAGCACGAATTTATTAAAATTAAAAATAACTTTCACTAACAACATTTTTCCAATGCTAAGTAAGCCAATGCATTTAATTGTAATCATTACTAATATAATAACATTCTATTGATGTTCTTTATTTAACAATTACCAGGTGTATTTTTTGCTGCTTGAAACCTCTTGAACATTCCTATCATTTTCAAACTTCACTTTCACTAACTTGCAGTGAAAATCGCGCTGGTTTACCGCTGGTTATATTGAAACCGCGTTATATAAGTACCGCGTTGCCGTTATGCAAGCATTATTAGAATTTTTGAATCGCGTTAAATCAAAACCGCGTAAAAGTACTGCTGTATGTCATTTCAATATAATTTCAATATAAGGTACAGGGTCCAAATTTCGTCCCCAAGTCACTTTTTCTCACCTCGACACCTTATTAAATGACCCAAGAGCTCCAAGTTTTGACATTACCTTCGTTAACTATCCCCTTATCTGGAAACCAAGCCAAATCGCCTGTATAATCAATTGTTAGTACCAGTACCCAAAAAAGTCAAGTAAGTACTTACTTGACTTTGACAAACCAAAAAAAGTGTTCTTAATTTCGTCCCCGTTAAACATTCCGAAAAAAATGAATTAAAATGTTAACGTTTTTTTAACTTTATTATTATTATTATTATTATTATTATTATTATTATTATTATTATTATTATTATTATTTGCATAAAGTCACTACAGAGGTGAACATAATTTAGTCGAATGTAGTGAATCGATTCCACATAAATTTTAAACACGAGTTCATAAAGTTTACTTGGAAAAGGTAAAGATAGATGATCATTTGACCTTCCAAGCAAGTACACAAAAATAAATTTCACTCGTTTTTCTAACACCAGCTCATGTTTCAGGAATTCACGTTAAATATTTTCTTAAGCAAATCCATTGTTCACCATAAGCTCCTAATTTTTTTCCTTTGAACGAAATGAGGAATATGAAGGGGGACGAAATTAGGAACAAACCTTCAAACTAACATCGCGGATCCTACCTCCTCGACTATTGTGAAACCGATGGCGCATAACTCACACACCTTTTAATTGACACCGTATCTTAGCCCATAACATGTAGAAACTACAAAAATTACGCGTTCACTAGACGTAAAGGGCTACTATTAACGACCACGCAAAGAACTCATCTTATCAAGAAAGCGAACAAATGTTCATAAAATCTGAACAGAAGGTTCCTGGATCATCAAACATTCACAACTAAATTAGGCACGGGGGGGGGGGGCGAAATTCGGGCCCCATATTCTTACTGTTTCTTGTTGAATACCTCATTACACAATCGAGAATTCATTCAAATTTCTGTCTCATTTGAAAGATAAGTCTTTTAGATAATTTTTATCTACACAATACTTTTCATGTACGGAACCAAATGCCAACAAGAAGCAGAAAACAAACTGCAAATGTGTCAAATTACAAAACTAGCTCTAAAGAAATTGAATACTGATCTTTTTAACTATTGTATGTTAATCTAGTTTTATAACATTTTGTTTCGTATAAACAATTTTCATCTCATGTTTTATTACTTGTTTTGTATCATCTTTCCATTTGTATTATTCTCAATTTTTGTTTTATCTATTATGAGTTTTCTTAATTTGTAATATTTGGTTCCTTCCCGGACTGGGTAAATGATTTAATAATGATAATAATAAAAATGGATCTATGTAACAATTCACAGTTTTGAGTAAATGGCAAAAGAAGTATTCAGCAACACATTGACTGTCACCTATTAGGTGCCGAATTTCGAAGTGATATATGTATGTTTTAGGTAGGTATGAGTTTTTCTATTGATAGCACTAGATAGGCCCATATATGAAGCACAGTTTTCCATAATAATCTCAATATTGAATTTTTGTAACATACAACGTTATTCCTTCAATTGTCATTCACATTGGAGAAAATACCTTTAGAGATTGTTTTTATTCGTTCTATAACGTTTTTTAGTAGTGTAAACTAAACTCGTTTTTCTAAGAACACGAAATTTAATTCACGTATAAATAAATATTACTGTGCAAAAACAAACCATTGACAATTGGTAAAAATAAACTGTATATAAATATAAATATATTTTCTCTTTCCAATAACGTTTTCTACTCTTCAGTGAAACTAGGTCGCCTAAATTTTTTCTTTACAAAGAATGTTGTTTTGACTTAGAAAAGTTTCAAATAAAAAATTGCACAATAGAATTGAAAACTGTTCTTAGTACTGGGTGGAAGTTGATGCGTAAAGCTGAGACCACATTCATTAAATAAATTATGTTCCGGTGGTTACGTCTAGGAAAGACAAACCAACAACCATAATTCTGACAAAAAATATTGCTCTAAAAAAAAAATTAAAATAAAAACCAAGCATATATGTAAACTAATTACTAGGCTATAAAATATGCACGTTTACACGATTATAATAATTTTAGTGCTACTGTGAAACTAAGAATGCAAATTTAAAAACTATGGACACATCAAAATATTATATGGATAAAACTGCAACAAATTACTTTAGAAGTTATGTCACGTAGTTATAAGTTATGTTTACGTAAAATTCTCTAACCACAAGAGTTGACACCAAGTTATAATTGCTGACATCCTAAGGCTATTATTTCAATTTTTTAAGATATCATTTTTTGAACATCTTTGTCGATCCTGTGCATTTGTACTTCAATATACCAAGTGTCCCTAATTATCCTAATCCTGTATCAATTTCTAAATAAACATGTCATACAGTTCGTGTACTACAGTAGTGGAAAATGCCAATGTCAATAAACTACTACACGTCGTGGCACGAGTCGTTTTGTTTTTTACAGTACTACTGACTACGGTAATTAAGACCATGTCTTTAAACGGTTTCTACAGTAATAATAATGAATTCTTGAATGGTCGTCTTGAATTACCCTATAGCAACACGTGCTAAGCATAAATTCTAAAGTTTCTTACTTGACGTGAAGGCAAATGCGCATACTAAACACTGACTTTCTTCTTATCAAGAACTTGCATCTTCAAACAACTTCCAAGAAACCTCCTGGAAGGTTTGGACATATTTCCAATGGTCGTGGTTTGTCGTTTTTGTAAAATGCATTTTCAATGAGTTTTGTTAAAAGATTTAGGTCTTACCCGTTATCCTAGTGTAGTAGAAGACGATGGGTGGAAGTGGTTAAAAGATAAGTGCCGATTCTTCCAGGTGTGTTGTTGAGATTCTTCTTCGGGGACTCCTCCTTCATTCTACCCTGAGGCGAAGTATGTCTTTATCGTGACCGTAGGTCAAGGATGTTCATGTGTAAGCTCCGAAGTTGTTGCCTCCGAATTCATGATTCGAGTTCAAATGAACTCCATTACCTGAAATAATAATTAAGAAAAAAAGGCATAATAATAAGCTAAATTTAATTTTATATTACGGATTTCTTATTGAACTTCATCGAACAATGTTGGTAATTAAAAACATCATCAGAATATTTTCAGAAGTATTGTTGATATAAGCACAAAATAATTGTTTTCTCATGTGACACATACAGGGTATGTGTCCCATAAATTATTCACCCTATTATAAACTTTAACAAATTTGTTATTGAGATATACTTAATTATAATTACTAATACGGTGTACTCAACTAATGTTGACTGAACTTTGGGAGTTCACTGAAGTGAAAGTGAACGATTTATTTTTCCATTGAAACAAGCAATTGAGTTGCTTTACTACAAATCACACAAAAACACCCCCTAAAACATTAGTTTTCAATTCGTTTTTTATTATATAATATGTTGAAATGTGTAGACAAGTCTAAAATAAAAAAAAAATGTAAATATAGATGATTTTTTGAAGAGTCTTATTTAAATATTGTAAAACAGCATTTCTCAATGTGTTCGTTTACTATCTAGAAAAACGGTAAAATATGAAATTTTTCAGATTTTATATGAGATGTTGCACGAGATCTTTATCAAGGAAAACAGTGAGATACAGTTGAAACAAGTAAACCCCCACCTCTACTGGTTAGTTTAAAATAAATAATGCAGCGGTACATGTATCGATGTGTTATCGGCAATGTATAAAATTCAAAATGCCAAGCCTGGTTGACATGTATGAAATTAGCATTCTAATAGTCACGTTAAACATGAATTTAGATTAAGTTTAAATTTAGTCCTAAATTTAATTGAGCTTCAATTGTTTTTAAGAGGATATGTTATATGATGATAGTCCCGAACATTAAAATGGTGAACGAAGTTTTGAATGGCAATTGGTGGATTGAATTTATGAGACTTCAGTTTTGTGCCATTTTATTTTTGATGATTTTTCAAAAATCGAATGTCAAAAAATAAAATGGCATAAAACTATCAAAACTGTAGTCTCAGTAATCCAATCCACACATGTTAACTAACCTAAACTAACAACAACAAACCTAAATAGTTGTATACAAGAGTTATTTCATACTTTGCCAATAATATATATTATTTTTTAAAAAAAAAGGTTGTATGTTCTCAGCTTCTATCTTGCATGATTTGGCTAGTCAACGATGGTGAATGTTGAAAAGATAGGTGATTGATAAACGTGAATATGCGAATACTTTAAAGCCACGAATGTAATTAGGTTTACTTAATGTCAACATTCGTTCTATTGACATAACCAAGAATCTAGTGAACAAAAAAACAAAAATTTAATTTATAAGGTAGTTAATTATTCTTTAATGAAAACTTTAGTGACCATGAAATAAAATTAAAAAAAAACATGATCTAAATTTAATTAGAGACAGTGTCTGACAGAAAATATATAAATAAACAAACTAGCGTACGTGCCATGAAATGTTCAATTTGGCCTGTTGTTGACTTTTTGCAAACAAGATAAATTAATTTTGGTTCAAGTTTCGGAATAAAAACAACAAAATAACAGATGCAAAGTTTTCTCATTGTATTTCCAACTCTTACAAAATGATCGGTGAGTTTAGGATTACCACCAGTCCTTTATTTTAAAGGACAGCATATTGTTTAAAAAATTTATCCTTTGTCCTTTACCAAAGTGATAAAAGAACGCAAAATGTCCTCTATTTCAAAAAACGGGTAGATTTCTCCAAAAAATACTGACATTCCAGTAACGTTAGCAATTTTCTTCAAGAAAAAGTAAGTTTCAATATCAGTATATATTATCTCTGCGACAATGGTACGTACACCTGACCTACCATTTTATTATAAATAAATATAAATAAGTAACCTACTACAAACACTATAAAAATCAAACTTATACTACATAAAATGACATAAAAACTAACTTTACACAAGATAAAATGTAATTTTTTGGATGTCTTTTCTTTTGGGGACTTCAAAAGGTGGCAACCCTAGGTAAGCTATAACTTTGGTGTATAAAAAGGAAATCAAAAACTAAACGTTATAGAAACGCAAAATTATAAACGGGTATTCATTAAAAAGATATTTAAGCATTAGCAAGGAGATTTCATAATTAGCATGCGACGAAAAAAAGATAATTTTAATTTAATTTTTATCAGATTTTACAGACATTTTACAGTTACTTTTTTAACTGTAACATCATACACACACGGGTATATTATTCTTGATTATAGCTGTAAAATCGAAAAAAACAAAACTCAACTTCAAATTCTGTTTCCTTCATTACGTTCAAATTATGAAATTTCCTTATTGACCCACTTCATAATTGTTAGTTTCTTATAAATCGAATATAATAATTAATATAATATAATAATTATACTGTACAAGATAAACGTTCTTTTTTTTTATTCGAGTTTTCAAAAACGGCAACATTTAAATAAACTTGTGTCACCAAAAGACCTTATATGTTAGTACTGTATTTACAAAATCATGTCACAACATTTTGTTATTAATGTTGTATAATACTTTATACAACCTTATTAACTCTATTTAGTTTTAGTTTAGTACTGCATCTACAATTAAATCCGGTTATTATAATCACGGATAGTGTTATCAGTCGGATATTGTTATTATCAATCGGTCCCAAGATACTGTTTAATATTAACAGCCGGCTGTTGTTATCAGTAAGTACCAGTCTTAAAGTGATCACAATAACCGGATTACACTGTATTTATATTTTTAATGTATACAGTCGCCGTATTTTACTAGTTAATTTAATTCATTAACATAATAGCACGAATGAAATGTCGGACGCAAGCAGACGATTCTAAAAGACGTTTATGATCCAGTGGGCACACCATACTTTGGTGTCAAAATATCGCTTAACCACTCACTCAAAACACGCGATTCATGGTTTGACAAGTATTACGTTTTCAGTATTACGAAAATAAACTAACCATTTTAACCAAACTAGTTTAAAATCAACAAAAAAACAAATATTTTTTGTTCTCTACACATTAATTTTAATAATAATAATAAACATTTCGAAGTTCTTTCTCGATTACTTAGGTCTAGCCACCAACATGGCGTCTTCCACGAACGAAGCCGAAGACGGCGTGGAATTAGGTTTCGTGGAAGAAAACCCTAGTTGGAAGTTGGGTAGTAAATACTTTCCCAGTAAAGTGGGTGGTAAACCAGCCTGGCTCCATTTAAAAGACCTCCCAACCGTCAGTCAGCTTTTATGTGGCCAATGTCAAAAGCCTTGCACGTTTCTACTTCAAGTGTACGCGCCGATCGACGACTTGGACTCGTGTTTTCACAGGACAATTTTTTTGTTTGTTTGCACTGAATCCGATTGTTGTCAACCCAACAGCAACCTCAGCTTTCGAGTCTTTCGGAGTCAGCTGCCTCGCAATAACGACACTTATCCTTCTGAACCGGCCGTAGAAGATGAAAATGACAGTCATCCCGAAGCGAGCGATTTTAACACCTTGTGTGTGGTATGCGGATGTTGGGGACCCTATCGGTGTTCCAAATGTCACAAGACTCAGTACTGTTCAGCAATACACCAAACGATGGACTGGAAAGCAGGACACAAGAAACAGTGCAAAAATAACATAGGTAATGCGGTGGTATCACGAAAGTGCATGTCAATTTTTTATACCAACAATAAGAGACTTTATAATAGCTGTTACTCACTAATCAGCAGTTGTAGTGCATTACAAATCTGTTATATACTATAGGACATATAGGTAAACTTGTCAATGATGAGGGGGAAAATTTAGGATGTCAGAATTATTTTGACACTCATAATTTGAAATCTTCTAAACGTGGCATTCATTTAGATTCAGACTACCACAAATCCATAGTATTGTAATATACAATACAATATATAACAGTATTGTAATAGCATCCGTTAAGTTACGTTGAAATGGGGTAAACAGTAATCTGCTGATTACATATTGGCTGGGGAATGCAACTGTTAGCCCTGAATCTCTTATGGTAATTTTGTTTTACCAAAATTTACTATTGTGATTTTTGTAAACAAGGTCGAGTACACTCGTACCTTTAAATTGTGGCTCAGCTTCGCTTTACAACACAAAATTCTGGAAAATCCATACTATGTAAAGTACATGTATTTTAAATACAGGTTAGGCCTCACTAATCCGGAAAGTTTGGGACCAAAAAGTTGCTGGAATAGTGGATTTTCCGAACCAGTGAAACTTAAGAAAGAAATGGCAAAATAAACTGTAAATTTAAAAATTATGAACCAAAGTATTCACTGTTTCTTTTACTGTAGATTCCAACTGTCCGAAGTTGCTGCCAGACTAGTGAACTCCGGATTAGTGAGGTCCAACCTGCACTGAAATAATAATTTAAGGTTTGCCCGGAATAACGTTGCATGTAACAATTCATAGTTTTGAGTAAATGGCAAAAGAAGTATTCAGCAACACACTGATTGTCACCTATTAGGTGCCCACTTTCAAAGTGATATATGTATGTTTCAGGTAGGTATGAGTTTGTGTATTGACAGCACTAGCTCGGCCCATATATGAGGCACAGTTTCCCATAATAATCTCAATATTGAATTTTTGTAACATACAGCGTTATTCCAGGCAAACCTTCAATTATACTTATTACAGTAATTTCCTGTTCATGCACAACAGTAAATCTATATCACCCATTGCACGCCATTTCTCTTTATGGACGTACAGTATCTAGGTTCTAAAGCGATGTACGAGTATAAGCGAACATCAAAATCGGAGCACACCAGAATATATCCGACATTCCTTTCGTTCGAGAATCTGGTTTGTTATGACCTGGCAAGTTCCCAGGTTGTTTAGTGACATATTAAGGTTGGGTGTGCAAATGGTTTATTTTGATGTTGTTTGGAAGAAAATATATCTCCCGTCTCAAAATGAAAATTCTTGACTTGCATAAAATCTCAATTTTGAAGGCAAATTCCCATAAATGAATTGGATGTGTCCTATTGATATTCATAATTACAGTTACAGGGAAATTAATAGTTGTGTTAATTTCTTAAAACAAGAAATTAGTCAATGCACTTGGCAAAATTACAATGTAAATGCTACAGCTACATTGTAATTTTACATTTCTGGAATTACAATGTTCTATGTTACTTTCTAGCCGATGGCTCTGCAGCAGAGACGACATTTCTTCTGAAGGAATATGAATTGGTGACGGAATCCGAGCCACCAGCAGAGGAGCAAACAACGGTTAAGACCGAGTCCGAGGCGATGGAGGAATACCAAAACTTTCTGAAGTCGGAAAAAGCGAAGAACATGTTGACGGAAAGCGACGAAGCAATAGAAAATGAAATTGGTGATTTGGCGCAGAAAGAGGACAAACAGTATGGCAGTTTTATGAAACGGATACAAAGAGAACCAGAACAAGTAAGACAGAGTCTTCAAAGTTAGCGAAAAATCTTCATCATCCCATCAAGAGAATAATTTTTAACCCAATTTATCTAGGTCTTGCGTTTTCAACGAGGTGGGCAACCACTTTGGGTTTCTGGTGAACACCAGCCACGGGCCACAGATATACCCAATTGTTCGTGCGGTGCTCCACGCCAATTTGAGTTTCAGGTATGTTTCACGTAATGCACCTTTTTAGATGTTTGGTTTACATGATAGAACCATTACAAAACCAATCCTAATTTTCAGGTTTTACCACAACTGTTAAACCACCTCAAGTTGGACAAACTAGAAAACAGCATTGACTGGGGGACATTGGCAGTGTATACTTGTTGCAAGAATTGTGTCGATGATTCTTCTTATCATGCCGAGTTTATATGGAAGCAAGACTTTTCAAATAGTAATAACGTTCCTTTTACGTGACCAGTAAATAAAGGAATTTATTGAGCAGCACTCATTTGTAACGACTCCACTCTGCTTACTTGTAAATCACTTCTTGAAAATATTCTGGCAAGATTACACCATCTTGGTTACCAGGTGAAAGAATCACTCCATTTTCAGATTTGAAGAATTTAAGACCACCTACTAAAAAAAAAATGTTTTTTTGAGTATATCTTCAATCTATCCTTGGATTGTCAGCAATGCATATTTAAAATTAGTTTGTATAAAGTACAAATAATTATTCATTATGGTATACAGTAGTAGGTACATGTATTTGTATAGTGGTGATGTATATGCATGGTTTTGAGCGAATTATGTTTTCTGATACCTTCAAAGACCTCTTGACACCGACTATTTTTGGTGTGGCAGGTGAAACAATTTGTGGACAATTGATCTCAGCTTCTTCCCAACCAGTTTTCACTGGTTTGGTTGAGCAAGAAGCGGACGTCAATTTTTCATTAATTTCTTCACTCGCCACACCGAAAATCACACGTGTCGGGAAGCCTTTAATGAAAAGGCGCTGTTTTATATTTATAATGTGTACTGAAATTTAAATTCAGCATAGTTGATGAAGTGCCAAGTCTAGACTACAGTAAAATATTTCAAATTGGCCCACTGCAAGCAGTTAACAATTATCACTGGTAAAGGGCTTATCTATAATCGCAGTTGAACTCGAACATCCAACGAATCAAGACAAAACAAAATTCGAGTTTTAAAGAAATTTGAGTTTAGAGAGTTTGTATTCTGGGTTTATGTAGTGACAGCGAAAAATATTTTGAGTTTTAGAAAAGTTATACCGTACATGGAAATTATGTTCTTAAACACCACCGTTAGTGTTAATGGTAAAGTTCAATATAAAATAATTGCATCGAAGAAGCTCATTTTTGTTTTGCTCCATTCCCATATTCATTACAGAATTTGTAGAACTTTCTGAACGTTTAAGAGACCATATTGAGTGAATAAATTTTATATAGTAAAGTTATCTTCGCTGCTATGAATTGAGCAGATAACATTCGGCTACAATCTACGGGTGAGAAAATTATCTATAAAGAAAAAAACCACCATCTGATAAACTAAATTATAAATAAACAAATGCCAATTCCAACAGTATTATTTACCACTTGCTTTTTTGAAAGTCAACAAAAAACTTGTGCAAACTTATTCTCACAAAAAAAAAACAACTTTTTGCAATCACAATGATGAAATTACTACATTGAAACTACGTTTTAATACCACTGAACGAGACAAAATTAACCTACATTAATTCCAGTTTAAACTATTGAAGGTTGTTTTTGTTTTTGAAAATATCACATTATAGAAAGCTGTCACATGCAATTCTTGGTGTGGCAAGTCGAGCAACTTGTGCACAAATGTGACATCAGCTTCTTGCACAATCAGTTTCCATTGGTTTTGCAAGAAGCGGACGACACAGTGGTTCACAAATGCTCAACTTACCACACCAAAAAATTGCATGTGACATTTAAAATTTCCTGGACGAAAAATGAAACGTCAACTTGCCTTCCATTGCCTTTTCCAAGTTGATCACAATGAAGGCATCGCAACTTTTTCTGATGCCTGTGATTGTTTAAACACCAAATGCAAATTTTAAACACCAACGACCCAAGTGTCAACTAACGATGCGGTTTATTCCACTACTTAACTTACCACTGACAACTCTTTCATCATTTGGAAACCCGCTTGCAAAGTGAATGTGATTTCGTTTCATTCTTGATAACCCCTTCAACCAAGTTAAAAAGGTTACATTACATTGATGTACTGCATCTGCATAATGTGTGTAAATTTCTTGAAACACTTTTATTTCCATCTTCCATAACATTTTTCAAATGCCACGGTAATGAAAAGGTGTGTGTTCGAAACTAACACTACGATAATATGAAATATTTACCCTAGACTTGATAGAGTCGATGTTTTTCTTGAATGTTCCATGAACGACAACCGGTTCACTACTTGGGTCTACGATAGGAGTTAATTCAAGATCCGTTACCTGCAAATTTGAACCAACCAATTAGCAACTAATTTCATGTATAGTTTATTCGCATTTAAGTAAGCAATTGTAAAAGAACTTGGTGTTCAAAAAAATAGCAATTTCAGAAAAGTTGCATACCTCAAGAGAATGTCCTTGGTTGGCTTTGATTTGCAGTTTACCAGACACAGGGTTTGTCAGCAAAGTGAATCGCTGTTTGTCATTATGTTCTACTACTCGTTCTACATCAGTGATGGTGATTTTCTTAAACGATTTGTGTTTTAAGATCTCGTCGACATTGATGAAACCATCTAAAATCATATTGACAAATGTCTTAATGTTAATCTCATAAAACAATACAGGATAAACCTGAATTTGATACACAAATTCAGAGGGATCGAGGGGAGTAACTTTCACCAATGGGAAGCCATGTTCAAAAGTGTATGGGTTAGGCAGTTCACTAGGTATTGCCAAACAGCATGTAAAAATGAGTCACAGATCCAACGTTTCTGTATTTTAATCTGGTAAATACACTACATCGATAGAAAAACTTGCAAAAACTGCTCAATAGTGCAGCCTTCCAACTTGAATGCCCTGCCGTAACTGCCTAACAGGCTCAAAACACTCAAGCATTGGGTACAACATAGTTCTCAGTGGCTGGATGTATTCAGGCAATGAGATACTCCTCAGACTCAACAAATGTTTTCTATACCAAGCTCCTGAGGTGCCCCCCCAAGTGAGCGTGTTATTCATTGCATTGCATGGCATGCAGGTAGATGTAGTGTATTTGCCAGAAAATATGCAGTAAAGAGTAATCTGTGTCTTCAGGGTGCTTGAGAGCAAATTCGGGCTCTGAGGAAAATTTTCTGAAAAATGTATTTTTGCCAAAATAAAAAGTTTTTTTTATTAGAGCTCCCGTCTGGGCCCTGATATATTGCACAGGCTCACTCCCTCTCATTGGGGCTGCATGCCTTATTTGTACACCCTATTTGATGATGATTAATGCATGCACTTTCAGACATGGGTTCATTGGTGGAAGTTTCTCTCCTCAACACCCCCCCCTCCTCTCCTGTCCCTCTGTAGTGTCTACCCTGTATAAACTGTTGCATTGAACTCTTACGTTCGTCAAGTGAGAGGCCTTCCTTCACTGCACCATGCCGTAAAAGCCATGATAATTTTTTAGATAACTGAATATCATCTCGATTGGGATGAGTATTCTGAAAAAGAAGAAAAAATAACAAACACTGATATAAAATATTTTATATCTTTCATCTAAAAAAAAAAACAAAAACATTACCATGATTTTATACTAAGAATTAACACTTGAATATGAAGTGGTGAGAACAATTCAAGAGTTTTAAGGACATGTTTAATGCCCGATTAAAAATATCTCATTGATTTCTTGCATGAATTTGTATGATACAAGGTGTCTCAAAAGTCTTGGTGTAGATTTAAGCTCAGTTAAATGAAAACTGCACCAAGACTAATGGGATACCAGTATAATAGAAATTTACTTTCTGGGCAAGTCTACTATAAGTTTGGTGCAATCATATTATTATTATTATTGAAGGATTTGATGTAATGATGTTGAGATTTAGTGTAAAATCATGGTTATTAATTATTGAGTAACATACATGCATCATTGTTGTCTTAGGGAAAATGTTAAACGAATAAAATGTGTGCATTTTTAACCTCTCTTATTTAACTTGCTTTGAGATTGAAATAGTTCAACAACTTGGAGCTCATTTTTAAAGGCTTTTATTTAGTTCACTCTGTGTGTTACATCAAAATGTTCGTAAATTGGAAGCTATTTTTGACCTAGTTCCCGATGTCCAATCGACTTGAAATTTTGCATATTTAC
>JAQIWH010006092.1:0-13428 GCA_034695005.1 Cryptops parisi
ATTCTGGTTTATGTGAATGTACTTGTATATAAAGAGAGAACCAATTAGGAGGTGTCTGTCATTGCTTTGGATGTTGGGCAGTTGGTGGAGTCCGTGCGATGCAAACCAGCGCCGAGTAATGAAGGAGATAAAAGGGTTATTACGAAACACATTTAACAGAAATCCCATGAATGGATCTTTTCTTGTTGTTACGGGTTAATCGAAGAGTTTACCAAACGCTTCTGCATGTGTTTATTTATTATTATTTTTTCTTTCATCTTTTCGAATGCATTATTGAAGAAGGGGTGAAAGGTTAAAAATGCTCGAATCGGTTGCACTTGCAATGGAATTGTGTTGGGAATCGACTAAATTGGTTACGGAAATTTTTGCAAAAGTGGTGTTGTTGATTCAATTCGCGTTTGAGTTAAACAGATTCTTATTTTAAATTTTTGAAATTCATGATGGTGTGTTGGGTCAACATGGTTCGAGTTCGTCGTATTTTGGATTTCAGATTTTATTTTACGTAATAGACTGTTGTAGGTTGTGGGTTTCGTACGGCTGTTGTAATGAAAACGTATATAAATAAAGAAAGGAAACACTTGATTTAGTCCTAACTAATGGATCAATGAATCACGTCGTGTGAAATAATGGCTCGTTAGTTTGATTCAAGATCTATTTACACCAGCTTTTATTTGGTTGTTTTTCTTCTATGAACTAAAGACACTGTTAAAGAGGCTCTTGATCTCGAGAGAAAAATGTAAACTGTTATAAAATATGACGGTCTTTTGGTGTAACAGTTTTTCACATCTTTAGTAACATTACATCTTCTTCTTGCGTCTTTTCATTACGAATGAATCGGATCGATTAAGGCAATTTAGACGGTTTAGTAGCACTAAAGACCATGTTTATTTGGAGGTAGACGTTGTATGGTAATATGAGCAGCTCAAAGGATATTGAGTGATTAAGTCCACAAAACAAAAGTGGAGAAAATTGATAAAATTTATCGTCCATTGAAAATTATATGAAAGTTTTTTATCTCACTAACATGTATTATTCAAATATAGCTTCTACGTTTTAAATATAAAAAGTTCATCATCAATCGAGTGTTTTGGCATTAAAATTTGGAATAATTTAAAAAGTGTATCAAACCACTTTGGTACTCTTTATTTCAGTATAAGTCATTGCCAGATAAACAAGATGTTCTTTACAATATTTTTTTTTAAATGGCCATACAATATCTTTAATGTATATTACTGTACATAACTTATTTTTCTTGGAGTTGCTTATTGCTTATTGATTGTTTGGATTTCTGATTTGGTTTTTTTTTTGTCTTTTGCAGGTAAGATCCTAGTAAATTGGTGAAATTGGTTCATGGTTGGATTTTTGGGTTTTTATAAATAATACTCTAAAAAACAATTCCGGTAACGTTTTTAAAGGTAAGGAGAGTAACCACCGTGGTGGTTAATTTTGTTTTTAAGCTTCTTACTTAAAAGATAACGATGTTGTATAACCTTTGAACAGTGTTTGAAATTTGACTTTTTGTTTCGAAGTTTTGAGAGTCTTTAGTAATAAGTCAGTAATTTACCAATTTATATCTCTAATTTAATAATTGCCAATAGTAGATGCGCTCTCCAAACATTTCCATGACAACGCATGTGCATGCATGGCCGTTACCCCATTGGCCACCAGCTAAGAAGCATCACATGTATTACGTGAATAACTATTGATGGATCAGCATCACATAGTACTCAACGAATAATACCCCGTCATAATTGACAGGTTCACTTTTAGTGGTCTAGCACTGTATATGTATAAATATTGCAAAAGTTAATGACTTTTAAGACGTTCCAATATACACTACAATATAGTATAGGAGCAAAAAATAATGAAGCTACTGTATTAAAAACAGTATTTTAATCTTCGATCCTCAATTTTCAAGTGTTCACGTGCCAAATGTATTAAAAATTGTAGTCATTTTAATCACCTTGTAGATAATCATTTTAAGATTTGATTCAGTTTTCTGTAAACCTTTTAAGCATTTTTCAATTTTTTATCCGTAAGTTAATTATGTGTTGTGTAATTGTTGTCTTACTCCTACGGAGTGCTCTCTTTGAAATAAATAAATAAATAAAATAAAGGTATATCGTCAGCAAACACTTTTCGAGGAAAAACGGACTCTTCGTGTGATAAAACTCAAAACTGACTGGACATTGATCCGTTTAAATTTGATACAACAAAATGTTCCAGCCTATGTTCAAAATTTCAGCTCTGTAGGTCACCGGGAACCTACCAAACAAAGAGCTCAAAGATGTTGAACCACTTCGACCTCAGAGTAAGCTAAATAATAAATAAAATAGGTTAAAAACGCCATGAAAGAGTTCAATGCCAAAGAAGAAAACTGAAAAACGACCATTTTTTTCAATGATTTTATAACTTTAATAAATCGGAAAAATCTGTTTTCCCCCCCTCAGTAGAGAGGTTGTAAATTCAGGTGTTGGCGTAGGTCTTCGCTCATAACTTGTAATCCCATGTTTCGCCAACCACTCGCCACGTGACACGGTGTCATTTGCTGAAGAATGTTAAGCCTAATTAGAGGCCACCCTTGTAAATCTGCCACAACAAATTAACCGCATCGGACTCCAGGATTTGGAAGAGTAAAAGCATAAAGAAGGAACCCCCCCCCCCCAAAAAAAAATAATTCAACAAGAAATGGAGAACCACTCTACCGTAATCTTAGAAGATAGGAGAAAAACAACAACAACTAGCCTTTTCTTAAGAACGACTATGGCGTTATCAAGGACAAGTTTAGAAGACAATAAAATTGTCCACCCACGCGGGGTGTCTAACCAGCGATTCGTGGACCATCGAGACATGGGAAAATCGGAGTTTTGATTTTATCGTGACTCCATAAATCGGTCGAGACGTGACTCGGGTTTTTTTTTTTTTATTGTTGATTTTTTTGTTTGGTTTATTTATTATTTTTTTTTCACGACGTTGTTGACCCTCTGTTACAAATGTTTCTCAAAACTAATAACGTTGTCGCTAACGTAACCTGATTTCTTGTTTACACCAGGTTAGTTATCGTTCGACCAAAAAAAAAATTGAAATCGATATCATCTGTACAAGTCACGATCACGCTACATCCCCTCCCAGTTCTTAAGATTTTCTTAATAAACAAACAAAATGGTGTTATTAGAAAAAAATAAACGATGTTTGTTCAACAACGTCCGATAAGCAAAAGGTCATTTCTCCCGCGTCGTCGTCGTCTTTGGTTTACCAATCGAGTCATTGGATTCAACTTGTCAGATTTCGTTGATGGTCAACTCGTTCTAGCAACGACGTTTTGTCAACCCTTTTCGACCAAACGGTCGATTACCAGTGTGTTGGCTCCTGGTTCGTCGTATAAATAGCAATAAGGTCAACAAAAAATAAAAACCTCTGTAGTTTCGACGTCAACCCGCCACCCAACTCCCTTGAGAAGATGAAAACACGGGAGTCGTTGTCGTCGCCGGTCGAAAGCAGAGAGGTGACCGAGACGAGGAGAGAGGGTGACAAGAAACGGGGGAATGAGAGGAAAAAAAGAGAGGCCCGCTCGGGGGCAGCGAATTCTAATCAGCGGATGACGCTCGTTGGTGCACCGAGTGGCCACGGTTCTTTCTCGGCCCCGGAGCGCGTGTAAAACGTTGTTTATTAATTAGAAAAGATTTTCAGCGCAGACCGGAGAGACCGCACCCGCTTCCAAAATGGCTCCCCGAGGCCCTTCGAGAAAGAGGAGGTGGGTTCGACAGCGCCACCTCGAGAGGAGGCAGCACCTGGCGACAACCGACCGACACACCACCCGACCACCTCCTGCCAAAGACAAGCGACAAACGACGACGAAGAGATGACAAAAACCAAATAGACAAAAAAAACAAAAACAACTAAGTCTCGAGGAGAAAAAAAAAGAAAGAAAAATGAAAACGGCGACGCTTACAAATGTCCACTCGCGTTGAACGAGGCGCCGTTAAAAAGACAAGCGTGGTAGTGGACTGGAAAAGAGCCATTGGAAAAATTAAAAAGCTCGCTTCGTCCGAGCGAAAGAGACACCGAGGATGGGGGAGAGGGGAAAGGGAGGGGGAGAGGAAGCGGGGGACCCTTTTACGACACCACGCAACTGGACTTAAAACGAGCACGTGCCTTCTTAATGAAAAAGAGAGAAAAACCATTTTAATTATGGACAACGACGGAATAACATCGCGACGAAGCGAAACGAGAAGTGGAAGGAAAAGGGGAAAAGAAGAAGAAGTAGAAGAAAAAAACTAAGAAAAAGAGTGTCCAACGCAAACTTAGTTGGGCAAATACCACGAGAAAACAACTTTTTAAGACGACAGCGAACGGAAGCGCAGACCGCAAACACTTGCTGCCCCGACCGATCGATGACAAACTTTTTCAAACTTTGTTTTTTTTTTGCAGCGGAAAAGCTCTACTTCACCCACCAGCATTCATAGCGCTCGATGACAACTTCACTTTTACTGTCCACTTGACACTACTGAAAATGGGAGCCAACAATACAAAGTGGAGCCAATGACGAGACACTAGCAAACAAGTTTGTAAATCAGCTTCTTTTTGAGACAGCCTGAGATCCAAAAATTGAATGCAACGTCCAAACCATAGGATGTGACATCCTCACTCTAGGACCATTGGTTCCCAATCCCAGGATCGCGACACAATTTTGCGTCCTCAAAGATTTTTAATGGGTTGCCAAAAACATTTTGATAAACTGTTCCGATTCTATATTTTAGAACCCAAAATGTGGACTCCACACTAATCACGTTATGTCAGTTTTCAATTGAGTCAGGTGGCGAATCGGCGTAAATCCAGTTACGTCGCAATTCCTCAAAATACATATATTGAATCGTTTTAGACCAGTCTATAGCATAAAGACATTGGGTTGAATATATGTTGCATTTTCGGACTTCTTGGAGCAAGAATACAGAACGCGACTATTGTAAATCTGAAATTTTTGTGATTTCTTTCTTTATGTCGCTTCACTTTCTGGTTGTTTCACTCGCTTGTATAACTTTCAAAACAAATGGAAAAGATGTTTGGAAAAACGGCGTAATTGCATTTTTAAATTAGCCTGTAACTTGAAGCCTGTCAACCAAAGTTAACAGATATTTTTTTTGGCAAAACCTGTTCATTTTCCTTCTATAAATAAACAGTTGACAGGAATTTTAATCTTAAATTTGAAGAATGCCACAAGTTTTGCCCTTTTTTTCTCAAAACTACACTTTTTGAGTTACACGTTATTCCACCCAATTCCTCAATTTTTGTCTACGTTTTCCCTCTCTAAAGTTACGATATCAGGTCGTCAAGTACATGTGTTTAAAAATTTTGGATCGCGAGCAAAAAAAGGTTGGGAACCACTGCTCCAGGATTTCCTCAGTGGCAGTGTTAGTGAAAGTAGAAGACACGTAAGGTGGTGTCTTACTCATCCAGCCCAATAAGGCAGCTTCTTTTTTACCCCTCCTCCCTCGTGAAGTGGACTAACTGTCTTCAAGTAAAAAAATAAAATAAAATAAAACCCACTAGTCTAAGCGAGAAAAAAAACCCGCTTCATCTCTTATTCTCCGCTCGATCTCTTTCGCCTTGTCGCCGTTTCTTTACGGTATCAACGAGCGGAAAGTGACAATTTCCTGTCATCTACGTATTACCGGAGAATGCGACAAAGAAAAAGGAGAGGAGTCGAGGAGCTTTTAAACGCTACTACGACCAAAAGAGAAAGCTCTTCTCTATTCTCACTCACTCACTCACTCATCGTTTTTCCTTTTCAAAATCGTTCGAGACGCTGCTCCTCGAGAACAGACCTAGCGCGCGTTCAGCATCGTCACCAACACCTCTCTGCAAGTGCACGCGCCAAGGTTTTGTCTTTCACCTGGAAAAACGCGTTGTTCGTCGCGTTTCGCCTTTCATTAAAAATTCGCGAGCAACGACGCAACCGCAACGGCTTTGGTGGAAAAAAAAATATCCTTTCGTCTCGATGCGGCGTGAGAAAATGAAGCGGCTAAGTGGATTAAAAATCCTGATTGGGTGAGGAAAAGAGGAGTCGGTGGCGGGTGGCATCGTTGGCAATCCGAATCGTCGAAGCGGCGAACGAGCTGTATTCCCAATATGAAATCCTTAATGGAAGCCAACAAAAACTTGGCAAACATCGTTTGACAATAATTTAATGTATGATTACGCCCGCGCCGCTTCTCAAGCCGCTCGCGTCTCTCCGAAGACAAAAACCTTAATTAGTATTGATAGAAGCGCACGCCCGAGGCACGAGGCAAAACAAATTATTGATATTAATGAAGCCGCAATAAATGCGACAAAGAGACGAGACGACAAGAAGACCGACAACAACCACTCACTAACCCACAGACCTCGCTCGGTGGAACGTAAAGTAAAAAAAAAAATCAACCATAAACAGAAAAAAATATAATCCCTAAAACCAGTGGCAAAGATCATTCGGTGGATAAGAAATCCAAAGTCTAAAATTCGGTCCAATACATCCGATCTGGATGAGCACCTTTCCGAGATACAGTGCAATCCGCTTATTATGATCACTTTGTGCTCGCACAGTTTTTCACAACACCTTTCTGGAGATGAATCTTCACTTTGCTTTCATCAACACACCCACCCCAAATTCGTTCAAACCACGCTCTGCTACCATTTTTTGGGCCCGGAACAATAAAACGGTGTGTTATCTGGTGTTTCAAAAGAATAGCACGTCAGGATAAAGTTGAAACCAGTTATTATGATCACTTTGGAACGTGCTTTTTTGATAACAATAACCGGCTGATAATATTAAACGATGAATTAAACAACGTTTTGGGACCGACTTATTCTGATAATACTAATAACAATATTCATGATTATAATAACTGGATTACATTGTATATACAAAGTTCATGACTTTTTCTTCGTCCGCAAAATCTGAATAACTTCCCTGCAGTTAATCTGTGGTAGGCAGTGAAATGCACGCGTTGTCATGCCGTGAAGCTGATATAAGGCGAACTCAACGAGTGACATGCACATGTAATTTATTCTGATTGCTACTGACGAACCATTCCAAAACATAAACTAAAAATTAAAAAAAAAAATAATAATAAAAATATTAAATGAAGCAAAATCAAATTTAAAAACAATAAAAATTAAAAAATAATAAATAAAAACTCAGCATCGACTGATCAGTTTGAAGAGGACGAAGCATTAGTGCCTTCACGCAAGACGAAAAACTCGCTTCTCAATTAAAATTCATTAACTTCATTCGCTTCCAACTAGTAATTTAAAAGTAAGCTTAAAATGACAAACAAGAGTTCGAGATCTTTACACGATTCTTCATCGCTTAACTATTCTTTTTGAACAAGAACTTTTTTTCATGTTGAACGTCGCGCAATATTGAATTTGTCAACTTAAAAGTCGCTTCTGATTTATTACGTCTTCGTTGGAGAAACAAGAAGCGAGCAAAAATTCCGGGCTCATCCATTATGAATCGGCTGATGAATTTTTAAATCGCTCGGTAAAATTAAGCTCGGCACTGTTTTTAACTTTTCCACCGAGTCTTTTAAGTCTTATCGTTCAGTTGACGTCTTTCCTATCCCACTGCTGCTTAAAACTTGTCACTACCAATGCACAAAGCACGTGTCGATCGATTTTGAAACTTTAACCACCTATTAAATGGGTGTCGATCATCCGACATGATCGTAAGATGCGCATCAAACAGATCAAAACGTGATACCCCATTAAATCTCTTATCCATTCACGACCTTCACTTTCTTTTGAGAAAGAGATCTTTAAACGCTAAACTTTGCAGTATCGGTATATGAATCAATAAATATATGAAAACAAATACATTAAAATGCTTTTAAGCATACTCTTCATATACTGTCATATATAGATAAACTGTATCCATTTATGAGAATTATGAATTATGCGATCTTTGAGTAATTCGATATTCAATTTATGCGTGTTTTGAGTAATTCCATTTTGAATTTCTGCACGCTTCGATTTATGCGAATTCTGATTAATGCGATTGTCGATTTATGCGATCGTTGAGTAATTCGATATTCGATTCATGTGAGTTTTGAGTAATTCCATTTTTGATTTCTGCAATTTTAGATTTATTTAATTATATAATTAATATATATAATATATAATTTGTAATTAATATCTGGTATTATTATACCACGGTAAATGTTTATTTAAACATTTACCAATTCTGTTATATTGTTACAAAGTTTATAAAGCAAAAGAAACGATGTATTCCAGCACATGCTGAACCTTTTTGTTCGTTAAATAAAAATACAAACAAACAAATATATGCAAAAAATTTTACATTGCACTTAAGCGGTTTTTGATTTATTGGAAGGACTATACAGTACAATTTATACTGTACATTGGATTATAACTTAGTTTCATAACCAACTGTAGTATTTTTATTTATTTTATTTAATATCTTCTCCAATACGTTCAATTCCGAACTCGCTCGCTCCCAAACTCACTCACTCACAAATGAAGCTAATATATAAAGAGTATGTATAAAAAGTTGAACTAGTTACTCGTCGGATCTTTCTTTGGATTTTAAGTCCAAAGTTACGAAGATGTCGAAACACCGGGCGTGAAAGGGTTAAAGAGAAAAGACAATGAGAAAGAAGAAAGAAAAATAGGCGAAAACCAAGAAAGGAAAAGAAAGAGCAAAGAAAGCTTTCAGTTGAGAGAAAGTAACGCCGTTGGGTGGCGAGGTATTTCTTGAAACCCGGGGTCGTCGTCTTTAAAGGAGCCGGCGATCTTAATGAAAATCCCGCCCTGCAGATGAATTAATTATGCACTCCCCTCTGGTGGCTACTAACGAAAATTACTTCTTGATTGTCGAATTTCATTTGTGCAGGGGGCGCTTTCGATCGGGGCGCCTTTAGACCCCCGCGTTTTATTGAATCATGCTCGGTTCTCGAAGTAGTAGTTGAAAAAAAAATGAAAAAACACACAAAAAAAAGACGAAAACCGAAGTAGAAGAGAAAAGGAAGCGACGTTGGTTGAGATCCCAATCGTACGAGGCGAATTGCAGTTGTTCTTCTCTTGCGTCGTTGCCTGCTTCTTCTTCTTCTTTCTTAGGTCTTCCCCTCCATCCCTTTCGTTTGCCCCTTGGAGGGGAACAGTGCACGCAGCACGCAACCCACAGGGGCTTCGCGTTACGCCTTTCCTTTGTCGCCCACGCACGCCTCCTCCCACGTCGACATGACAATACATTCACTTAAGTTGAAAATTTAATACCAACACGACCGACGGCTAGAAAATCGACCATGGTTTATTTAAGGCGACTTTCCTTTATTTTTTTCTTCCCCCCCTTTTCCACCATCGAATTTTCCACCCGATTTGCGAACGGGTTGAATAAAAGAATTACGCCCCCGTGAAATTTTTACGCCGTCCACCCCCCCTGTAAAAACAGTTGACCAATAGGAATCGTTTTACACCGCAAAATCAACGAGAAACCCCATAAAAATGTGATCGGTCGAAGCAATAGCCATTTCTTGTTCAACCCGACCCAAAACCGTGGACTTCCGAAAATAATAATGTTCGCCGCTTGAATTTTACATGTCGCACGAAACGCGTGTGTGAAAAAAACATGGCCGTCACGTTACTGTTGGACGAATCGATGACGTGAATTATCAATAAGTGGAAAAACATTTTGTTCCGATTAAATCGTAAAGCCCAGCTGGCCGTTCACGTCGCGTTATACGAATCTCGTTTTCTTGCGAACCCCAACTTTGGTGTTCGGAACAAAGCCCTGCCGGATATTTGTCGAGTCGTAATGACACGACCAACGGTTTTCACTCGCACGTCTCAGTCTCGAACAATCTTCTCTCGAGCGTGATTAAAGTAACTCCTAATCCTGGCGGACTCGGAAATTCAAATGAGACCGAAAAATAAACGCACCCCATCGAAGAAAGTAGCAAATCGGGTGGGTGAGTGAGTTTGCTGCTGCTCTTGCTACTTCTTTCTAAGAACGTTCCAACTGTCCCCATTGTCTCTCTTTGCCACTGAATGCTGACGAAGGAAACGAGTCAGCGGCTGTGCCAATCCTTTCTACACTTAAAGACAACAGTACGCCATTTCCACAACATCCTAAATTCAAAAGACGTGGACACGAAAAAGTCGTTAATTTATGTAAAATGCTAGTCTTGCGTACCTAGTTACAGTATTGTCAGTTGTGTACCTGGTTCTAAGGTCAGACTGACCAATCGATCAAGTCTGAATCTTACGAGTATTATACTTTAAATATTATACCGGCAACTAAAAGAAACAGTTTTCATATTTCTGTGTTTTACCCGGATTGGGTTTGCCTCTTCCAGAACTATCGTTAGTATGACATGCTTTTACATAGAATAGATATAATATAGTTCACTGAATATAATATCATTCATGGTTTAGTAGTCAAACTACTGGTCAGAATATTTTTTCGGGGGTAACAACATCTAAAATTATAATCACGGATAATCAATTGTTATCAGTATGTCTCAAAACGTTTTTAATATTCTTTTCTTTATCGTTTCAGCCGGCTATTGTTATCAAAATCTAGTCTCAAAGCTATCATAACGGTCCTTATGAAACACCAGACAAAACTTATTGTTCCGGACCCAACAAATGGTAGCAGAGCTTGGTTTTAACGAATTTGGGATAGATGGTGTTGATAAAACTAAATTTAAGATTCTACTGATTCTGAAGTGAAAAACTGTTTGTTTGTTTTTTTTTGCTGTAAAGAAATGGCTGTATCGCTTGAAGCCTGTATCGTGAAACAAATTCTCGCTGTTTATAAGAAAAACAAAAAGTTTCGTGCGATAAGTATAACTCCATCATTATGCAACAAGAGCCGCTCTGATAAAAAAAAATATCTAAAAAGTAATCGATTCGAGTCTTCATGCTAATGGCAAACACGGAGATGGGGTGAGTGGGGGGGGGGTATTTCTTATTTTAAAAGTCGCCTAAAGAACTTTGACGATGGTCAAGCCTTGTTCTTCTAAGTAGGACCAAAGTCAACAAGAGTTAAAACTCGTTGGCGAAGAAACAGCCACCGACCAGCCCTCATCTTCCGCTGATGGAAGATTATCATCGACAACAGAATCGGTGCCAAAGAAGATGAAGAAGACAGGAGTAGAGAAAGAAGAAACTAAGAAGCCGTACAAGAACAAAAATCTGCTGCTGCTGCTGCTTAGCTCGCGGCGTCTTCGACCGAAGCGGGATCTTAATTCCACCAGGAGAAGGGGGTGGTCGTCCCACGAGACCTCACGGGCAATTCCATTAAAACGAGAGTTTTGAAAAATATCTCCACCGGAGAAGGGTGAAAAGAAAAACATGTTCAAAGTGGAGCAACAAATTGATGCCTCGGGTGAACGAGAAATGGTGGAATAATCGATGGGGATGACGAAACCGAAAACGAGACGACGAGCCACCTCACACCCGACCGCAAACACTCGAAACGAAGAGACAGGGATCTTTATACGACAGAACAAAGCATTGTCACCGATCAGAAAAGCTGATCCGAGTCCTACTATCACCTCCTAGAACGTTTTCAACGACCTCGATCGTCCAATAAACGCAGCACTTGGTCCAACAACTCACTAGGGGGCCCGGGGCTGTTCCGTCAAACGTTTCAACTCAAAACTAAGAGAAATATATATAATAAAAAAAAAGGGCGCTGATACAATTACGAGTGCCAAACCTTTTCTACCAAGAGTTGAAATTCATATCAAGAACCAAACATGAAATTTTGCTGAAGGTCGGTGAGATGAAACGAAAGATGGGCTTCTCCATGTGGCAAAGAGAATGATGGTTTCCTTGCATTTATTTGTTTTCGTCGTGCAACAGGAGACGTAGCTTTCGGGGCAACGAAAAAACACACACAAGCAAAAATGATTGAAAACACGACTTATTGAATTCGTCGACGATGCTTTTGGTGGCGTTATCATTATCCTCCGGGGAGCAAGGGTGAAAGAGAAAGAAAAACGAAAAATAAAACAAAAAATAAAGTACGCGTGTAGGGGGGGAGGTGTTGTTAAAAAATATATAGAAGTAAATACCCCTCCTTCAAATCCTTTCGGGTCTTCCTCCTTCATCAACCTTAATGACCATCAACGCTATTGATGGGTATAAAAACCATTTACGTTGCTCTTTTTTTTTTAATAATTCCAAAAACTTAAAATCCTCCCACAACGGCTTAACGAGAGAAACCAGAAGGGATAGAAAACGGCCGAGCCAATGAAATCCGATGATTTAAAGCATCCCAACTTTTCATATTTTCTTTCCTAATTTGAGCATTAAACGAGCGGTTGAATAAGGAGAAAAAATCGAAAGCAGAGGGAAAAAAAAAAAGATCATCCCCCTCGTGGTATTTTTTCCCTTGTTTCCCCTTTTGCAACGAGGGATCCATTCACCGTTTTCTTCGGGTGCCTCGCGCAAAACTTTCTGTCTCGTTTTAATCTGCAGTCTTAAATCTGGCTTAAATCGCTCGAGCACACGATTAGTTTCTGAGCCGAAACGACCCACGAGTCGATGCGTGGTACGCTGCGCCACAAAGAACCCATACCAAACGAAAAAAAAATTACATTTACAAATATATATACATATATATTTACGTATTATATACATACAAATATAAAATGTATTAAGAAGAGGAGGAATAACGTTCAAGCAACATGATAACATCGAGTTCAACGTTTCGGTAACATGCTAATACTATAGATTCAACGATGAGCTCAAAAACAAACTCATTACGATCGGAAGGCACCGAAGTATAAATTAAATCAAGGGTATTGCTACTTTCAATGTTGACAGTTTCTTGCCTCATTCTTTGTTTTATTTTATTTTTTTTAATAAATTAAATCATCACCATCTTGTCATTTTGCCAGTCAAGCATTTATAAACAAGAGACGACATCAAGTCATTGGTCAATGGCACACCAACGCATTGGAAAGAATGTTTTATGTTATTTATTTATTATTTATTTTATTTATTAACTTCACGTTCTTCGAGAAGCAACACCAATATATTTTTATTTTATTTATTTAATTCTTTATTTCACTTGGCTGCATCCCGTAGGGACATTGCACGTAAAACAAGTGGGTCTACATTAAACGTGCTTTTCAAGCATACTCTTTATATACTCTCATTTACAGATATAGCCTACTGTATGTGCGTACATAATGGAAAACGATCCATTTTTTATTTCTGCATGTTTCGATTTATGCGAATTTAAATTTATGCAATCGTTGAGTAATTCGATATTCGATTTATTTATTTATTTATTTATTCAAGTGCGTCCCATAGGGACAAAAAAGAAACGATGAGTTTGTAGTTGTGGTTTTTGTTTGTGTGAAAACCAACTTTTTAATGTGTTTTTGTATATCTGTGTCAAATTTTTCTTATTGTTTT
>JAQIWH010006093.1:0-13427 GCA_034695005.1 Cryptops parisi
ATATAAATGTTAGGCTTGTTTTTATTTGTTATAAATAGTAGATATCGAGAGTTTTAGATTTTAAAAGTATGAATTAAAGTTATTAATTATGCATTCAGTCGTTTAACATGCAACCATAATTACTTCTATGCTGCATAAAACACAAATCATATTGCTGTGAGGGTATTCTACTTTCTTGCACTTCACTTTCAATTCAATGGAAATTTTTACTAACATGAAATAGAAAAGATTATATTATTAGTTAAGCTGACACTAGTAAATGGCTTGGTGTAAAAGCGTGTTAAGTGACATTTTTACAATTTTGAGGAAAACACGTTTAAAGATCTGAACTTGTCTTGTTGTCTATGAGCTACTTCACACTTTTTATACTAATATTTTTGCACACATTGTTGTTTTGCTCAAAATTATGCATTAGGAAGGTAGAATTGCACCTAACACATTCGAAAATGCTTCTGTGTCATTCTTGACAAAAATTTTATTTAACACCCTTTTATATTAGGCCTTTCAATTATATACGCTATTTATTTATTTATGAGGAAGAAGGGTTATTTGTTTGAAAATACAGGTAGAACCTCACTAATCCGGAAAACGTGGAACAAAAAATTTGCTGGATCAGCAGAGTTTCCGAACCAGTGAAACTTAGGGGAAAATGGCAAAATAAACTGTAAATTAAAAAAATTTTAAACTGAAGTATTCACTGTTACTTTCACTGAATACTTAACAATTATGAACCAAAATTATTTTCCGTAAATTGAAAATTAACCAAACTAGTCACTGTAGATTACAATTGCCAAACCATCGAAGCTGAAACCGGATTAATTAGGTGCAAACGTTTTGCCACCCGGTTTGTTTTGAATTCGACGATCTGATTTTGATGTTAGACACATAGCTACCCAAATTGCCAAATACAAATGAATTTTTACTGCAGTCAATGAACAACGTTTTACGAATTATAATTTGTTTCGCATAACTTCATTGTCAATTCAAACAAAGCAAAAATTCACTGTTAAATTAGTTCTTTGTTCAAAACTCACCAACTTCACAATCAGTTGTAGACCCATTACTTCTTATCAAAAATGTTTGGTCCATGTTTAATGTTTATATAAAGTTTCCTAGTTATCAAAAATCTCTTAGACTTTTATCCCTTTGTAGCTACGACGTTGTGCTCTGATATAGTGGGTGAACATGAAGAACGCTCTCCATTATTTTCCAGTATGTTCATTATTTTTGAATTTTTTATTATAAGTAAAGTTGTTCACTAGAAATGTAACTGTTTTATTTTGTTTTCGTTAATTATCGTGGCTCGTACAATGTAAGTACACTGGAAAAACGATTCCATATGTCCAGTTTTAACGGGACTGTCATTATGTTCTGTATCCGGTTTTTCTGCCATAATGTATAGTATTTTTTCCCGACTCAAAAATAATATGGAAAAATCAATATGAATTTAGAATTGTGTTATTTTAACATGGCTATAAAATACACTAGATAAGTTCCAAACCAATCCGCGGATACCCAAAACCGTGCATAGTTCCGAAAGTCATTTATAACACTATGTTTTATTAATTCAATGCTATGTTTTATTTTATACAGTACGGTACATAAAGTACTATACATACTTATTAATAGTTTAATGTACCAATTAGACGGAGTAAGAGATTAAGAACAATAACTAACAATAATAAAATAGAACAATGCCATTTTAAAAATATGTTCTTTTTGGCATAGGTGAATTGCCAGCATCTACTTTTATTTAATTTGGAAGTCATTTCTTGAAAAACAAAAGATAGCCATATTTCACCACGATATACTCAGAATTTTGCGCAATTTAAAACTTATACATTGTAATAATTTTCTATTTACTAGAATGTAGGACCTAGGTTAACCGCGGATAATAGAAACCTCGGATGCTGAGTTAGCGCATACGGAGTTTCTGCTGTATTAATGTTGTTAAGTTTAGTTAATGTAGTTAAATAAGTATTAAAATTTGTGAGTGCAATTAATAGTTAATTGCAATATTTCCCCTCTCCAGTCAAATGTCCCGGATTGAGGGCCAGGAAGAAATCTGGTCACTTACTTCAGGTAAAGTTAAATAGAGAAGAGTCTTTCACGTACGGCACACATGCCAATAGGGGCATGTAATTTACTTATTTAAAAAAATGAAACTAAAATTTTATTCCGTAAAATTTTATGCACTTCACAATCGCATATTGATTTACCACAGCTGTAGCTTTGCGCGGTGTTATGGTGAGAAGCCTTCAAAGCTGTAGCAAAGTGCAGTGCTCGGCAGGAAAGCACTACAAAGCTGTAGCCATTCGCAGTGTTATTATACACACTTGTAAATAACTCGTCAAAAAATAACGGGGAAGTTTGTTTTTTTGTTTTTATTTAACTTATGTTGCTTCGCAACATTTGTTAGATATTATTCGTTATATATTCGCAATATTCGTTATAGTTTGAGTATTTATTGCGCAATTTTCACACATTGGTGAGAAGGCACGTTTAGTAAAATAGCCCTCTGTTCTGGAAGTTTCTAAATGCAAAAGAAAGAACCACGTGATGTTACTTGTTTAGTGGCTATAATGGCTATAACTGGTGAGGAGGAGGAGGAGAAGGAGGAGGAAGTTCTTTCCATTTTATTAGATAGAATACAGTACTTGTACAGTTAAAACTTCTGTGTTAAAACAGTTTAACCGTATTTGCCACACGCGCTCACAAACAGACATGATTTTTTAATTTAATTTTTATTCTATATAAATAATGAATGAACTACAGCAACAATATATTACAGTACAACACAACAGTAGCACTGACTTCATCATCAGCCAATTCTCAGTTCAGACCATAGGCCTACAGCTAGAAAATATCTGGTGCTTAAATTTTCAATTTTGTATTGCCGTGAACAAGCCTCTAAATAAAGTTGTTTTTTTTGGTTTTTTTTTACAAAAAAAGGGGCGAAACGTCGGCTATTTTTTATTTTTATAAGCTACTTGGTCAGTTGGTCCAAGGTAGGTCTTTTTATTTGGATTTATTAAATTTATCAAAATAAAAATAAAATAAAATAAATAGAAAATAAATTCACTGTATACAATAATATGGTATAAGATTTTCAGCGTATATATTTTATATTATAGACAAGTAGTGTTTATTTTCAAATTATCATATAGTATAAGCTTATATTAAAACTTATATAAATAAATCAAATGCATTAAATTTTAACAGGATTTCCGTAAGTACGTACTTAAGTACAAGTACAAGTACTTTCTGAATAGGTAGTTTAAAGTGCTTTAAAATACAAGTACCAAGTACGGCTCAATAAATGTACTTAAAGCCAAATACCAAGTATACGGTACTTAAGTACAAGTACATTATCAAGTACATTACGTAATTTTTGGGCATTTCCATGAAAAGCAAATAGTGGATTAGTGGGGAGGGAGGGTAGCGGTTTAAAGGAGAATTTCCCTTTCAGACCCAAATATTTCTACTTCCTTTTATTTCAAGTACTTATTAGGTACTTAAGTACAAGTACCGTAGTTTGTACTTAAATACAAGTACCAAGTACTACATAGTTATAAAGTACTTAAATACAAGTACCAAGTACTTAAAATGTACTTAAAATGTATTTGTTACGTGTACTTAAGTATTCGGTACTTGAGTAATCGGTATCCCTGTGTAGTAGATTAATTGAACTGAGATATATTAAAAAATTTGGAATAGTGGTGTAAAGGATGACTGGGATTATTTAAAAATCTGAGTATTTCTTTTAATTTACGAAACTTGATGAGTTTAGGTAAAGTTGGAATTTTAATATTACGAGTTTTTTTACTAATCGAGACGTATTTAGACCATCCAAAGAGAGTTCGGAGCAGCTGGTTATAAGTTACTGTCAGTTTTTTAATTCGGAATGCAGAGGCTTCAGACCAAAAAATAATTCCGTATGTAAGAATAGGGATAATTTTTTAAATGAAGAGTGTTTTTTTTTTCTGAATTTAATATGGTATGCTTAGCTCGTTTAAACCAAAAAAGATGTTTACGGAATCAAAGTTTCTATGAAAGACAACTTAGAATCAAAAGTAAAACCAAAAAAGGTATGTTTCTCAGAAGAATAAGATCATTTTCATGTTAATTGATGACTGTTTTAAATGATTGAGTTTCATACCCAAATTCTTGTACCATTCGGATACTGATTTAAGATCTTGTTTCATCAAATAATGGGCCACATGAGACTCAAACTCAGGGTATGAATAAATAAGGATGTTATCGTTTACATAAGTAAATGAATTAGAATTTAATTGAATATTAAATAATGAGATATAAGTCGCTGCATATAGTGTAGAGGATAAATATGAGCCCTGGATGACTCCATGGCATGAATGTATGCGAGAATCATGGTAATTAATGATCTGAGCATAGCGATCAGAATAACTAGATAATAATTTTAAATTATGAAATGAAAGGTCTACTGATGAAAAGATGGACAATATGCATTTACAAGGAATCGAGTCAAAAGCTTTTGAGGCGATCAGAAAAATAACTAGATAATAATTTTAAATTCTTAAATGAAAGGCCTACTGATAAAAAGATGGACAATATGTATTTATGGAGAATCGAGCCAAAAGCTTTTGAGACGTCGGTAGTTAAAACATAAGTATTGTAATTGTTGTGAAGGTTAGTAATGAAAAGATCATACATAATGAAAGCCATATATTGGGTTGATATTCTAGGCACAACGCCAAAAGCATTGGAAGTTTGAATAACCAGGTCTCTGATTTCTTTGAAAAGAATACGATCTACTACTTTACTTAAAAAAGACAATGTGGCTATCGGTCTACATGAGGAGATAGAATGACGGGACCTCCTCGGTAAAGGGGTGTAATCGAAGCAATTTTTCAATTAGAAGCGTATCTTGATAAATGGTATATAATATAGTTTTAATAATTTTAATCAGAACCTCGTAGAATTGGTGCGGAAATTCTAATAATAACTTTTTATTAAAAAGTTATACGAAATTCTTGCTTAATTTTGGTGCGTAACATTTGTGGTTAAAATTTGACTGGACCTTTTAGGAACATCCGGTATATGATTTTACAATGACAGCTATTTTATATTTCATGTGAAAGGTGCACTCAAAGAAGTACCGGTAGTACATTAATGTTCGATTCCTAAGATGATTCTCTCGCTAGAGTGCAGACGTTGACGAAGGGTTTGTTGAACTGAAAGCGAAACCGAAATCAATTCAACCAAGGTTGAAATTTGAAATGTACGAACCGTACAAAACATTTACAGGTGTCTGAAAAAATAAATTAAAATCTTGTACAGCTCAGCCCATTTATATTTTTTTTTCAAAACATTTCTTTTCAAGTACGAACGACTTAAACAATGGCTTATAAATGTTATTAGCATCATAAATTTATTTCCTATAAAAAATATAAAAACGTTTTCATCCAAATCACGCAATAATGAATATACCGGCACATTTTGTAATTAAATTCAAAAATTTGCATACGAAAATTTCCTAAGTTACAAACGTCCGACTACAGATAACCCATATTTACAGAACATACATACCGCGGTGGATATTTGATTACTTAGCGACTTTAGACTGTAACATAGCAGAGGCCTACATGTATTATCTAAACTGTTTAAAAAGTATCCGTTTCATGTTTTTATGCATATGTTTTATTTTTATGCATAGAAATAGTATAGAACACTACAGTAGTACAGTATTGTATATCTTAATCTACATAGTGTATACTGGCACTATACATAGCATGAACACTGTACTATAGTGCAGAACTTCTCAAACTGTGGATCGGAACCCCCAAAGAGATTGCGTAACTGAACGTTGGGATCGCAAAAAAAATATTAAAAAATGTACGAAATAAAACGCACGTGTGATATTTTTAGATATAATTTTTTTCTATAATAATAATAATAATAAAAATTACAATAAAATATTATATTTAAAGAAAAATATAAGTTTTTGTGATGGTTTTGTTTGTATACCACTTTCATATATCAGTGGTCGTAATATACTAGCCACTGGGGGTCGCGTAAAATTTTCTCCAGTAAAAAGGCGTCACGGATGGAAAAAGTTTGAGAAGCGTTGCCTAACTTGTTCGACATACAAATTCGACTTGCAAACAGACCTGTGAAACGGAACTCGTCCGTAGCTTGGAAATATCCTGTTACTACAACATTAAACCTGATTAAACATTGCGCTCATCACTTCAATAGCTGGTACAAGATCGTAAGACACCTCCAGTCCTTGCAGACGGTTTCTGAGTCTGAGTCTGATATTTTGTTAATTTTTACAAAGTAAATAAATGTACGACAACAAATTGAATTAAACTTTTTTATAATGAAATTTATAACCTCTAATATGTAGTGAATTCTTTTTGAAATAAGTGCATATTAATGCATTTTTTGATACTTTTAAGTGCATAAATGGATGCATATTTTAGACTTTATAAATGCATCAACATCCGGATCCTAGTTATGACTTATAAACTTTTATACTTAAAATAGAAAGAAATTATACGAATAAAATATCAGTCTGTTGCGTAGGCCATTGACTGAGAATCATCACATAACACTCAACAGTGTTCAGACCTAGCAACTAAGCTACCACACAGTTTTGTGTTATGATTATGATATATTTTTCAACGAAACCATAAAACCGTCAAAATGCAAAGACATCTCAAAACTAAACACGATAAACAGTACAAATGGCATCGAATTTTTCAAAAGATAAAATCGATTTCTTTTTTTTTTTTTTTGGTTGTTAAGTTTTTTGGGGGGTCCGCAACAAGAAAAGTTATTTAAAGTCCATGGTAAGGAAAAAATTAAAATTAAGAACCACTGATTTATAATATGAAGAAATTACAAAATAAATTTAGTCCGGTTGGATTTAGAAAGCTGTATATTTTATCAAACAATTTTTATCAAGTAGGTTTTTAGTTTATTTGTAGGTCTTTTGAGAGGGGGGGTTAAACCCCACGATCCTCTATAATCTATGTGCTCCTGAACTGGTAAAATAGTAACTCAGATGAGTGAAAGAACGTCTAGGAGTAGCGAAAGTCCTTGGTTCGATCGAAGGCTTGGTTCGATCAAAGGTCAGGGACGAAATTAAAGTATATAGGAGGCTTATCACACCTCCATTATTTATGAAACATATCGGCAAAATCGAGTAGGGGTCGGAAAAATCCGGATTCATTAATGAGAGTTTTTAAATTTTTTAACTAATCATCTCATTTTAACTTCTCTCATCTCTGCTTTCTTGGACCTGGTGTTTTCAGAAATTTCGGAAATTTCAAGCATTTCCAGAAATTTCAGAATTTGGGAATCGGAACATAATCATCGACAGTTTGCAGATATTTCAGCTTGTCGGCATTTCTGACAGTCGGCAAATTAATCTTCTTCAGCCCCCCCTCCCCCGTATTATCAACTTCGCTACGCCCCTTGCGAGGTTTTTTTTAATCTTTACTGCCTATTCAATAGGAAGAAGACCGGCGCATAAAAACCCAACTAAAAGATATGATCAACCATATTTTGCATAAATTTTACAGTAATATCAAAGATCATTAAACATATATTCTTGTGCATATGTCAGCTTGAATAAAGAATTTTTTTGTGAATTGTAGATCAGAAATATAATGCGGAATGCATTAATACAAGTGTGTAAAAAATGATTTGCCCCTGGATAATATGATCTCCTGTTTGTTTGTTTGTTTGTTTTTAACAAGTTGATTCAAGTTGCTCCAACTTTTAGTCTACATATTTGATACTAATTCAATTTTTGCCAGTACATAACGTAAAAAAGTTTTAGAAGTCAAATATTTTATTTTAATGTAATTTAGGTAATTTAAGAAGGACCGTAGCAAAACGGTGCAGATTCCAGCGCGAACATTCGCGTGGAACAAGTAAGAGAGCGGTTAAATCAGCGCAAGAGAGCAACTGAATTAATAAAGACGTCTTATAATTACCGACCTCTTTTGACAAATAATAAAATGTTAGGTTTCAGTTTCTGACGCACTTTCAAAAACCGCCGACACCCTATCGGAAACACGAAGAAAATACCCAATTAGACGCTTGGACATGTTTATCCACCTACGACAACTACGAGTAGACGAAGAGTTTCTATTGGCTCATTTGATTTTTCAATTTTTTTTTTTATCAGTTTTAAATTTCCATTTTGGTTTCCAAAAAACGGAACTTTGTAAAACTACCAAACTAGTCTGCATAATAAGAATCTACAACTTTTTCAATTAAAAACTCAATAAATTGCATAAAATAACATAAAAAAATTTATTTCTATCAGTTTTCGCTTGATTTACGAATAGAATATGCTGTCGTTGAACATTATTCATCATAATAAAGTAATTCGTGGATAATGTAATCCCCAATAACATTTCAGGCGTAGATTTTCAAGATTACCTCTCCGCAAAAAAATCAACTTTAAAAAGTGGGTTAAAACTTTATTGGTTATCTAATACTAATTTTGTAATTGAAACTCTGTTTTGAACCTCGAAGTAAGTAGGTGAGCTTTTATTACAGCAAAGAAAAATTTGCTTCAAATTTTGAACACCATTTATAATAATGCATTTTTATGCATTACTTACATAAAATATGCGAAGTATAGCGTTTTCGCTGTCACATTTTTAACGATAAAAATTAATGGTGTGACCCTGTAACGAATTCACATATTCATACAAGGAAAAACAAAAGTAGGCCTATAATCAGATTATCACTATTACGTAATCACTTTAACGAGATAACTTTTTCGGCTGTCACCACAAACCTCATTACCATACGACAAACAAGTTTATTTATATACCGTACTATTTTTATTATCAATAAAAATGAATCATCAATCATTTTCGTAATTTTAAAAATTAATTTACATAGGTAGTGACCATTCATTAAATTAGTTACATACGCTTACTTAATGATGACGTATTACATCGATATGATATGGTCATGACTTAATTAACAATGATGTTTAATGCTTACACATATGCGTTTCTTTTTTCTTGATTTAACAAGATGCAAACATAAATAATGTCGTATCATAAAACATGTTCGACTTGATCGTAAAAGCTCAGCGGATCAAAAGAATATGATGACACCTATTTTTTTATTTATTTTGAATACCGTACCGGTACATATTACGCTAATGTATGTAATATAAGTATTTACATTCTTTAAATTATATATGGTACAGTAAATACCCGAAATCGGTTTAAAACCCGTTCTTCCTAGCTCGAACTATTTGGTTAATACTACTTTTAGCTAGTCGAAACTAGGATTCACCAAGTTTTTTAGTAAAATATTTCAGTTAATACTCGTTCTCATTAAACTAACCTAACCTTACCAAATTGAAATAACTACGCTAACCTAACCAAACTTACCTAAGCTAATGTGACCGAGTCGCACCTAGTTGAAATTAGATTAGGTTAGTTAGGTTGAGTCAGATTAGTTTAGGCGGCATAGTTAACAATAACATGTTTGGCTAACAATAACTTGTACCGTATACGTTTAGCCATGGTTTATGTTAGGTTTGATCAGTTTAATGAAAACGAGTGTTAACTGAAATATTTTTTTTGTCAATTTTACTAGCATTTACTAAAAGACTTTGTGAATCTTAGTTTTGACTGGGTAAAAGTAGTATTAAGCGCTTTGCTTGACTTAGTTTTTTGACCAAGAAGAACGAATTTTAACCGAATTGTAACGAACTTATAAATAACCGTGACGAATGTTGCGAAGCAACATGAGTTAAAACAATGAGTTACATAGTGAAAACAAAAAAAACCTTCATTTTTGAAAGTTTATTTACAAGTACAAGTGTATTAAAGGATTCTGAGTGTCATTTTATCGTGATTGACATGTAAGTCCGAAACATTCGCGAGTGTAGTCATAGAAAGTGGCTCTTCTGCGATCTTCACGAAATTTGGTAAGTTCCTAATAAGTTGCGGTAGACTCAGGGAAGGTTATATAGGCTATTGTCCACGTTGAAATGTTTATTAAGAATCAATCAACTCCGTTTATTTTACACGAACCCTTCCCCCAAAATCGTGACTCACGATTCGTGAGTGTGTTTACACCGATGTTGTGTGAAGGGGTTATTGTCTACACTCGCATTGTTATCGTTATGTACTCGTGTTCATAAATTTTATTAATTTAATTCAGAAAAGAAACCTGGGAGTTGGAGAAACCAGTGGTGTCACCACAACAGTGTTTATTTATACGGTGGAACGGTTATATTCGTCATTAATTCGTTCCAGAAGAACTGACGAATACTGAATCTGACGAATATAGAATCAGTTGCAAATACTTTGTGAAATTTCACTCCATTCTTGTTACCCACACTTACAATTAACACCATATCAAATTTAGTTTATTTTTTTAGCATTATATGATATTGTTCTTCTTAAAAACTGGCTTTTATTAACCTTGACTGTAACATTTGGTGACGAATATTGGATTCTTTGACGAATATTGGAGCATTATTTTACCGAAAAAATGCGACGAATATTGGATTTCACGAATATAAGGCCTGAAGAATATAGATGTTCCACTGTATATAGTAAAGTCTGACTATATTTCTGTATGTTTAAATAGCGGTAGTTATAAATAAAACCTGACAAAATATAATCTTAATTCATCGATTTTGATTATTTTAACAAACAACCAAATGACTATAATAAAATTAAAAAAACATTCGTCCAAAAAAATGGTACTGGTGGTGGATCAGCATTGACACGCTCGAGGCGCTAATAGTTAAGGTTAGAAAAACAAACAAAAACGTATTAATTTTGTGATTTATAACATTTTATTATTTTCAACTGACCTAAACTGGAACCTCTACCCATAGGCACTTGTTTAAGTTAAAAACAACAACAACAGCAACCCCTGACTAAACACTAATAACGTGTTTACCATGCAAACCTACTAGAATCAATCAACAACATTAATTCAACTTCAGTATTTTCTAAATTCTCAGACCTTGCTGTCAGAGTTTACATTCTTTTATATTTAGAGGTCACGTATATATTGTCGCAGTTTGAAATTCCTATATTTTTTTTTAATTATTAACAAATTTGTATATATAATTTGAAAATGTGAATAATAATAAATTATAATAAACATAAAAATAGAAGAAAAAAAATTACCAATAAAAAAATGAGCTGTTTGCCAAATCGTTTCAATAATCGATAATGAGCACCCGGTTTCAACAGGTTCAGATTTGCAATTACTGACGTAAAAGTCTACATCCAACATATTTTACTTTCATATTTATGTCATCATTTAATCGTTGTTATTAATATAAAAAAAACCAGAATAGGATCATAAAAAGAAAGTTGATAATGTGTACACTGTGGTCGTGTCACGATGACGTAATGACAGTAGCCATTGTGTTTGTTCAGTAACGTGGTGTGCAATGAACTTCAGCTGAAAGAGATTTTTTGCTTCATAGTTGTATATCATTTTTAACCAATGGTTGTTGGCCACGTCACGACAACGTCATAGCATGCTCAGAAAAGTTTCATTGCACCCCACGTCGAATAAAACCCAAAACCCCTTTGAACACAATGTTAAAGAATTTTCTGTGGGAGGCGTATAACTTTCTATATAAATTTATTTTCGGATAATAATAGTATCGTGTAATTTTAGTAACCTCATTAATTCGTTGAATTTGTCAATTTGGTTGGTTTGTACAATTTGGTTAGCTTGGTCACTTTTGCTCTTAAGATTTTAATAGTAGCCTTCTGGAGTTCCTTCACCCCCACTCATTCGATTGGAAAATCGTTTTATCTCGAGGTATAAATTAAAGGAAAGGTAGACCTGAGGCTAGAACTAGGCGGGAAACGTTACGCGAACTCTCATTGGTTAGGTTGAAAAGTTATCTTAGATACATTGTACGGGAATGTAGAAAGTGTATGCAATTAAATTAGAAACAACGACTTTGGTTACTTTGTTGTTGTTGTTGTTTTTCCATTTTTTTTTATTTTATAAGAACGAGAAAGCAACCCGCGCTATAGCACGTGAGAATATTTTGAGCGGATTTGTTTTTTTTTTGTTAACCCTCACATTGTTATGGTTGTCATGGTTTTGCTTATGTGCTTAAACTTGTGTAAATGTGTTCTTACTTGTTGTCACTGAAAACATTCTTACCACGGACAGAGAGAGAAATCTGCCTTCTATATAGTTTAATCAGTCGAAAACCACAGTGAACTCTCAACCCTCACCACCGCGTTTGCATATTCGCTTATTCGCGATTAAACAATTGTAACGTCCCTCTACATTCGCGATACGTTGGCTTCTTACATATTTTTCTTGAATAACAAGTCAATGCGTTACGGTTTACGCGGGTTTCAGCTTAAACCTATGGTTAAGGTATAGGTTATTATTCAATTTATGCGAGTTCCACACATATGCGATTTGTCATACAAAAGAAGAGATCCAGCTCAGACAATATTCGTTACATAAGAGAAAATTTCGCTTTTATGCGATTCTGTAAGGAATGCACGTGTGACTGCATGCTTCTGGCGCAAATGTTGGCCCTAATATTAAAATTAAGCTGTTCCATGTTATAAAAATTTCGATAAATGAAATCATTGATAGTATGTAAGTTTTCATGTATGCAGAGTTTTATAAAACGTAACCCTCGCATAAATCTAGAATTTTAATAAAACGTGAAGTTTATATGATATTAATAGCTTTAGTTGTTTGTTTGTTTTTAATATAACGTAAAGTTAGACTCGGTGAACGGTTTTTGTTTGGTCACCCTGTAATAGAGGGATGAATTCGTAGAAGTTAACTTCCCTGCATAACCTGATTTCATTTCGTGGAAATGTTGCCACGCTGAAGTTTCGAATCGAGCAACTACGTAAATGTCTTTAATTTGACATTCCATGATTCGATTTTTTCTGTAACTCGGATAAAATAACTTCTTCACATTCTGAGCATTTCACTAATCAAACGTCAGGTTTCATTACTCGATTAACATAACCCAAATATTACCACATAACTAGACTTTTTTTCAGCTTCGAGTTACAGACGTATCTCTATCACACATTCAGATTCTTGAGGTTGTAACTAACTACATATTGTATTGTGATTAATATTATGTATAATAACTAGCTGAATTGCCGATAATAGCAACGAAGAGAATATATTTTATTGTAGTTACATGTTCACGATGTTGTTATCGTGACATACACAACTCCCACGGAGAAAATATATGCTATCTGGGTTTTTATATCTTCTAAAACTATATAGTACAAGCTGTATGCCCGTCAACAATGACGGGTGCTAGAATTGTTTTAACCCTTATCGCTGTGTTGCTATTACGTATTGACCCGTTACTAACAACAGAGAGCGTTATATTCAGTCACACAAAAACAGAGCTAGAAAACTATATTTAT
>JAQIWH010006094.1:0-13425 GCA_034695005.1 Cryptops parisi
CAAAAATTCAAGTTGCCAAAGTTCCAGTTGCCAAAGTTCCGTTGCGAAAAGACCTTCTGCGAAAGTGCCGTATACCGATGCACGACCAGTTGCAACTTTTTTGGGGTGTTTCTTTTCCACGAACTGTGAAACTCTCTCCCACATTTCCAAGATCTCCTTTATCTCACTTGTAGACTGAAACTGAAACTGATGGGTCGTGTGCACCGTTCCTTGTATCTCAAATGTTGCTCGTATTTCAAAGCAAAACTTCGCTCGCTCGACAGCTCGTAACTCAAATATGTCGTATGTTAGGGCACTCGTATCTCGAGTTACCACTGTACATTAAAAATGCTTTTTAAGAAAACGGCATTATATAGTTTCGATTTAATGTGAATTTAGATTAATGTGATCATTGAGTAACGTGATATTCGATTTATGCAAATTTTGAGAAATTTCATCTTCGAGTTTTAAAATTTTAGATTCGATTTATGCGAATTTTGTTACAGTGGACTATGCGGTTTTCGATTTATGTGATTTTCACTTCATGCAAGTTTTGGTACATTGGACTATAATGCACAGCGAGTTTTGAGAATTCCGTTTATGATTTCTGCAATTTTTGATTTGATTCGTGCGATTTTTGTTACATTAGACTTATGCAGTTTTCGATTTATGCGGGTCTCACTTTATGCAATTTTTGGTACATTGGGCTGTACAGTACATTATCATAAACACCTCTATCTAAATGACAGCATACGTTCAATCGCTAGCTCACTCACAAACTCAAAAATTCACAGTAACAATGAGATAGTAAGGATAGACTAACAAAAGACACTGAGTGTCAAGTAAGTTGTTGGCGATAAGGTGATTAATGTGTTCAAAACACAACTGATTTGTTGACGAAGGTTGTGAACCTGATATTAAATGGTAGTTCATTCCAGCTAGTACACAAAAAGAAAAGCGTCTTAAAAGCCAACTGCTGACTTTGATATTGTGTTCAAATTTGAAACGTCTGCAATCCCATGTGTTGCAATCTGCAGTAAACGTATTATGGATATTTGGTTATGTACAGGATTCAAATTACTTTTCAAGGCATTATAACTCTAAGTTGGCCTTGATTTAAATTAATATTAAAGTTAGATAGTTCATTATTTCTGCAAAATGTTTGGGCATCTGCCCACATTTTCCAATATTGATAAGTCAAAGCCAAAATGATGGTGATCTTAATATAAGTTTTCATTTCAGATTTAAATAATAAACGAACGATCCTCTTGATCAGGAAGACTTTACTATTGAGTTTTGAGATCGAGTTATTGATGTGCAAAGTAAACCAGAGATTGGTAGGTCTATCGCAGTTCAAACACAAAATAGTCATAGATTTCATTTGAGTTTTAAATTTCTGAATTAATGTGTGTGTTTTACGCTTTAACTTCATATTTCTCTTAAAGTACGGTAACAGATGCCCACTGTTTTATTATTATTATTTTTTTAATTCGTAAGTATGGACGTTGTCAATAGAAGAGATGAAGGTATAAGTGAGAAAACTGTCATTAACATAACCTATTAAGTTCAACCTCAAATTACTCATCAAACAAAGTGTTTGATAATATTTGAAACCACAGGTAGTCAATTTTGAACCTTTTAGTACACTATCCCATAAGTTTACACTTTAGAAAGTTGTAAACGTATGGGACAGGTTACTAATAGTGGCCAACAAACAACATAGCTTTTCCTGTTTGGGTTAACGATAATTACATAAACTAAACCACTCCTTGCATATACATTTTGATATCAAATTTCGTTCTACTGTATAATGTCGACATTGACCAGAAAATTGCATTTCGTTAGTAAAAATCCACTCATAATTGAATTGTTTGTTTGTTTGTAGGATTATGTATATTAGCTTCGTTTAGTTAGGTTTAAGCTTTTAAAACCTAGAGAAGGTTCCAGGTGGTGTTTTCGTTGTGTGAGCGATGAATGATTTTCTGCGTGTTTTAAAAAAAAATATGTTAAAAAATAAACATGTATTCTACCTGAAAATAATAATTAAAAATCTTATGTACTTGTAACTAGGTGGCTGACGTTGTTCGCTTCTTTTTTTTCATTTTTGTTTCTACACTTTTCGCCCGCCATAAATTCGCCACCTTGCATATGCGTGTAACATGTTATACGCGATGTCATTTGTTTGTTTGTTCAATTCATTATTTCTGTAGTGATTTTTGTGAGGTTATAAATACAGTGAAACTATAATTCAAAAAGACATATTAATATTTTAACATTTGATCAGTCATCTGCTATTGGATGATACTGGATGCTTAAGAGTTATGCTAGGCACCCGTCAAATTCGACGGGCTAATCTTTATACAAATTTCTATACAAAATTTATATAGGCCTACAAATTTATTCAAAACCCATTAACTGTTTTGTTATGTATTGTTTTGTTTATTTTCATTTCGATTAATTAACAAAAAATAAAGGAAGAAATTTTTATAAACTCACTTCTCTTACCTTACTGACTAGGTGCAAATTGGTGACTACTCAACGTTTCTCCTCTTTTAACAAAATGCTTTTTCAAGAGACAAACACGGACAAGAACACATAAACAAAGGACACTAACAGCACAAAAATCTCCATCATTAGAGATAGAACTTGTTTAAGATGTAAATGGTTTAAAAAATAATGTTATGCGGGAATAATGATGAGGTGGAGGGAACCTTTGGGTAAAGGAGTTAAAATGAATATGATCAGGTGTATGTATGATAGAGTTCGTAAGATCTCGGATGCATGTTATGTGAATGAAGATGTGAAGAGGTTAACAATGTTTAAGAGAGAATGGTTATCCGGACGATGTTATAGATAGAGGTTTTAAAAAAGTTAAAAATAAGAAAGTTAATAAAGTGAGTGAAATTGAGAACTTCTCAAAAAGGGTTGGGATTACTTATCTGGGGAAAGTTTCGGATAAAATTAAAAGAAATTTGAGGGGTTTAGGTGTAAAGTATTATTTTAAAAAAGCTTCAACAATTGGGAAGTATGTGGAAAAGATAAAGAGAGTGGATGAGGAAAGAAAAGGGATTGTTTAAAAGTTTGGTTGCAAAGATTGTGACAGAGTGTATGTAGGAGAAACGGGGCAATTCTTGAAGGATACGATTTATCAACATGGGTACGCCATGAGAAATCTAGATAGGGCGAATGCTGCGTGTGTACATATGATGGATGAATGTCGTAGGGTAGATGTGGATTCAGTGAGTGTGGTGAATGGAGAGAAACGTTGGATGGCGAGGAAGTTTAAAGAAGGGCTGGCTATTGAAAGTTTTGAAAATTTTAATTTAAATGGGGGGGTGGAAATTTGAAGAGGGATGGGGTAAAGTTGTGTGGGAGAAGGTTAGATACGGATGAGGTTTGTGTTGTTAAGGAAAGGGGGTGAATGAAGTCTATTTTGTGTTGTTTTGTGGTGTTTAATTGTTGTGTTTGTTTGGTTGGATGCGAGGTGTAAAACCTGAGCATGAGACACGTGTGCGTGTGGGTGCGGATGTTTGAATTTTTTGTTTGTTCAGGGTGGGGTGCTTATATTTTTTGTTTTCCGTTTTTAACGGTTTTTTATGCTGTTGGTGTCCTTTGTTTGTGTGTTCTTGTCCGTGTTTGTCCCTTGACAAAGCCTTTTGTTAAAGGAGGCAAAACGTTGGGTAGTCACCAATTTGCACCTAGTCAGTAAGGTAAGAAAGACACGTGATTTTATAAAAAATTCTTCTTTTATTTTTTGTTAATTATGATATTCAGGGTGCAGAATTCAACTTTTCATTTTAATTCTCATTGATTATCATTTACAGTAAAACCAAACTTTTAGATAATTTTCGTTTTATTGTCCAAAAAAAATTTTAATATATTTTTGCTGTAGGCTACGTACCGATATATTAATAAGTAATTAGTTTTTGTTTTTGTTTAACATTTTTTCTTTCTGATTATTGTGTACTAACCCAATTTTGAATCACACTATACAATTTGCATGTGCATTGGACTGTATACCATTATATTTTGTGTCTTTCTTTTTTGTATAATTTTTCTTACTATGTACCAGCAAAACTTTGGACCACCCTGTATATTCCATTCAATAACGTTGTTTGAAATGGTTTATAGCATATTTTATATTAATAGGATATTTATTAAGTTTTTAAACTCAATTAGGCTCCCTTTTTATTCCCTTTATTATAGTGTCAGTTCATTTGTTGAAAGCTTCCATTATTTAATGGATTCGTCTTTTCCTGCAGTCTCATTTTATGACGTCATAAAACAACACCAATAAACTGGGAGCATGTTTGGAATGAAGCAATTTTTATTATACATACAAAAAAATCAACAAAATCATCGATTTATTGTTTCCTTTTCCGGTGCATCAATTCTTGCCCACATTATCCGGCAACTATAAATCCTTAATTTGGCTTTCTAAAATCGGGGAACTTTTCCATTCTGACTCTCATAGTATTCTCTGCTAACAGTGAATGTTTCGTTGAATCTTGCTTTTTTTGAAAGGAAATCGTGGGTAATTCAGAAAACCCTGAAAATGACCCCTAGTCCCTTTAGTTTGCACCGTTGCTATCGATTGGCAACAGAAACACTTTCTTAGTTTCTCACAGACACACTCTTGGTAGTTATCGATGTATCGATAAGAGTGTTACCCACTTAGCTAGCTTTTTTGTCTATGTCAGAGAATGGACAAGTTTTGTGCTGAAGTCCGTAACTCGCCACTTCAATTATTCGTAGGTTGAGACAGCGACGCGTGCGTTGTAGTTTACTGAATGGATGAACATAAAAAAAAAATTAGTATTGTCAAAAGTAGAATGACAAAAAAAGTAGAAAGTGTCGAAAATGTCAAACCACGATGACGAAAAAAATGTCAAGAAACTTTTGCTTTTCTGTATAACAAAGCGAATATCTACAGCTTTGTAGTATTTTCCTCCCGAGCACACCACATTGCTACAGCTTTTAGAGGCTTTTCAGTATAAACAGCGCATAGCTACTCTACTGGTGAATACTAATGCGAATGTAAAGTAAATTTGGCCTTATAGAATACATTTAACCTATTCTTGTACAAGAACATCTCTGCAATCTACAAATATTCCTGTAGTCCACACTAGAGGAATATTTTTATGAAACATAATACATGAAACACCACACAAATTTTATAGGTACCGTAGTAGTTTTGGTGTCACCTATTTTGATGGTGTCACCAGGTGCGGTCCGCGATCCATAGGGGTGTCATTGTCATGAATACATTGTTTAAAAAACTAATTTATTTTGATGTATCGTACTAGTGTAATAATGTATCATGCACTGGTCTAATCACTTAATGTACTAGTTCTACAATAAAGCTAAAATATAAACACTAGTTCAACAAATTAATATGTATGCACTACTTTAATAAATAAGGCAGTAGTTTAAGAAAAATTACTATGCACCTTGCACTTTAGCACTTTAACATAATGTGATACCATTTAACGAATGCATACGAATGTATACCGATAAATTTAACACTTTCGGATACGTAATTTATGTTTTGTAACGTTATGCTGTATAAAAACTATTTAAAATGCTTGGTTTTAGAGTCATAGAACGGATTTTTTGGATCATCCTTTATATGTATAACAAATTGTAGAGGTTTAATCAAATAGTCATATTTTATGTAATTTTTCCTAAGCATACTGTTTAGAACATACTGCGTGTACAGATGATTTAAAAAAAAACGTTTACGTAATATTAAATACACAATGTTTAATTACGAGTATTTATTCACTTTTTCTCTAGGGACATATTAGCGATTTGTGTGAACTGTTTTTTTTTTATCATCCTGTACAAAGTTGAACAACTTATTTTAAAGTTTAAATTAACAGTCAAACACGTTTTTTTTTTGTTTTTCCATATTTTTTTGGGGGAATTTCTTTTTTCCTCCACTTTTTTAAAACAAATTATGATCACCTTGTAGAATGAAAGATGGAATTTAAATGAAGATTAATGGCAGCCATTTTTTATATTTATACAAAAAATGAATTCACTCGAAATGCATTCAAAATATCCTATCCCCCCCCCCAAAAAAAATACCGTTCATCTTTGATTTGGAGATAAGCAACGTGTTAATAATCATCAATATTTATCAAACTTTTGGTACTTTAACTGGTTAATTAACTAGTTGGTATTTAGCCCTTAACTGGTATTGCCGCTGGTGGCGTTAGTGGTGACAGCCATTTGCAATCACTCGACATGTTACTAATTACTTCTTTTATTATTTTTGACTAAGCTAAACTGGGATTGATATCCATAGTTACCAGGTTAGGTTAATTAAAAATAATAAAAGAAGAAATTAATAACACATCGAGTGCAACAAGCAGTCGTTGCCAGCAACACCACCAGTAGCAACCCCAGTTAACGGAAAAGTACCAAATAAAAAAAAATAGCATATAAACAGTGTAATTAATATGAATACGTATCAAATTTTGTTTGTTTTAACGTGTTTTGATTTGATTGGTGCTAAACATTGAAATCACAATCTGTTGGTTTGCTGTTGTTTCTTCGTTTGTGTTGATTTTCTTACATATTGTATTTTGAGTGAAATCAAAACAATGATTCAATTTTTCGGTTTTTGAAATGTTTGACATGTTTTCGTTCTAAACTGATGTCAAGTGGAAAACAATATGTTATTACTTGATTGTTTTGAATATTTATTAACGTCAACAATAAAACACGTTGTTTATTGAGTTTTGAAATATCAGAATTTTGATGACTGAAAAACAAATACAAAAATATATATATATTTTTTTATCGAATTCAAACTACAGAAACATTTTTAATATTATATTTTTATATATGTTTAAAAGATTTATTATTTTTTATAAAAGAACCAAAAATAAAAATAAATTCAATTCAATTTTACTTCTATGAATTCTTGGCCGAAAAACGGAATGAGAAAAATTGGAAAAAGCCAGGAAATCTAATTTCCTGAAAAACCAAAAGTGTGCTTTTAAGCCAAACTTTTTTTCAAAAAGCTTGGTATATAACCATGAATGTGATCGGAATGTCACAGTTTTTTTTTATCAAAATATTTCTTTTTTTTTACGTAAGAAATTTGCAATTAATTTTGTCTTAAAAAATTTGAAATCTGATTCGCGTGTCTTAATAAATGCCATTCAGCTTTTACGTCTTTCTTAAAAAAAAAAAGACATTTAACGGGTAAAATTAAAGAAATTTTGAGCAACGAAAATCTTTTTTGAAGATTTAAAACATATTTTTCACGAGTACAATTTTAATCCCAAAATCTGTATTTTAAAGATGTCTGCCAAAAATTACTTTACTTATGCCTTATTTATCACTATACATGTATTAGCTTAAACACGTGTCACTTACCCAGTATTCATATATAGTATATTACCTAGCACGACTAAATTTTACAATAAACGTGTCATTGTGTAAACCGCTCCAAGAACTAAAATGACACATATTAACACCTGTAAACTTCTTAACATTAATTTCATTAATAAATCAGTACATGTCTCTATTACTACAATTAACAACGACATTAAATTTACATTTTTTATTAACTCGTATATAAACAAATCTTGCAAAAATCATGTTTACCAAACTTTTTACTCCAAAACAAGTAGGCCTTATGGTAGTCAACAGCAGCCTACAGTAAAAAAAGGCTTAACGTCAAGTGCAAAATCTCAACACAAAGAAAAATTGATGGCTTTTAAAAAAGATCCTCATTTTGCATTCAAAGTCTACAACAGCCTCGAGGGTACCAAAAAAAAGTGGCTTACGATTTTTTATTTTTTTATAAATTCTTTCCAAAATTCTAGTAAAAGCAAAAAAAAAAACAAAAATAAAAAAAATAAAAAACCTAAATGCTTTTCTGAAACCCTTTTAACCGGAAAAGGCTTTCATAGTACTGAGTACTATGAAAAACCAAATTGAAAAAATAAAGTAGTATCTAAAAAATGGCTTACAGCAAGCCTTGGATAATGATCCGCACATTTATTCGTGATATATGTGTAACAATATAAACACTTAAAGATGAATATTTTTTAGCAGAAATGTATTACTCACTGCAATCCATTGTGGGGGAACAAGATTTTGGTTAATGAAACTAATTTATCACTGAATATCAAATTCCTATATGAAATGATATGTGGGTTAACTACCCATTTCGTTGTTTTCTATTTTTAACTAATCTAAACTGGGAGTTGTACCTATAAAGTCCAGTTCAGGTTAGTTAAAGATAATAAATTAGCAATTAGCAACATGTCAAGTAATACAAATGGTCTTTATCACTAGCTTCTCTAACGAGATGAACAGGTAACCCATTAATACCTTTTAGGAAATATGGGTTAAATATTGTTTCTATTGTTACGGAATAGAAACAATAGAGCACCTAATGCTTCCCGTGATGCATCAATGTAATACCGCGTAATGTTACACTACACTGCATTACATGATTGCATCACCCTTTATATTAGCTTATAACTTGTGAGTGAGCGACTGAGTAAGTTTCTACATGTAAACACAAAACAAAAACTACTTGATAGATTTTGATGAATAAGGTGTCTATGGATCGTCTTAGTATACCAAATAACACTAACTAATGGCGTCAATGAAAAATTGATATAGTGGACGCTACATATTAAATATGCATTATTCTTTGGACTCGCAATTTACACACTATACTTGTAGAATCTTTACATCAGTATAGAATATTTCTCTTAGGTGGCTTAGGTACCTTCTAAATCCACGCAGGTTTACTATAGCAACCAGGGTAAACAATGAAATCCACGGGATCGCACACGGGAACTTGAAATTTTTTTTTATTATATTTATTTTATTTATTTATTTCTTTAACTTGAAACACATATCTAATATCAAAAAAAATATCGAAAATCGAAAAAGTATCGAACATCGAAAAACAACCAAAAAGTTGAAAAATATCAAAAATCGAAAAAAATATCGAAAATTTAAAAAATATCAAAACTATCAAAAACTAATAAAAATATCGAAAATCGAAAAATATCAAAAATATCTAAAATCAAAAACAATATCGAAAATTTAAAAAATATCGGAAATATCAAAAATCAACAAACATAGCAAAAATCGAAAAACAAACCAATAAAAATAGCGAAAATCGAAAAAAATATAAAAAAACATCGAATATCGAAAATGGAAAACATCGAAAATACCAAAGACTGAAAAAAATCAAAAACCCACGCAGGTTTACTATAGCCACCAGGCTAAACAATGATATCCACGGGAAGCATACGTATGTTTACAGAGCTAACACACGCTGTCGCTTGCTAGCGTATGTTACGCCAGGGCAATCATCTAGTAATAATAAATGTTTTTGATGTCGATGAATCGATACATAAAATCGAGATGAGCAAACTGTTTCTATTTACTAATGGCCTAATAAGTTGAGCATAGTACTATCGTGCAATCTGCCACAACATTCGTGAGCCAAGATAACAGCTGTAGCACTCATAAACAATAATGCCCATTACTCTCCCAGGGCTAAATGAAATATTAAACTTTTCAATATATATATAGTTATACATAAACAAACATTTTCTTACCCAATAAACAATGGTGTTTTGTGCTTCCTGAAAAACAAATAAAATAAATTAACCAATAAACTAAACTTACCAAAACTAAATTAAACTAAACTAAAAACCAATTAAATTATAAATAAATAAAATAACTATATATAAACTATATATACTATAAACTATATATAAACTATAAACTATTAACTAAACTAAACTATAAACTATAAATTAAACTAATTAACCAATAAAAATAAATTTACAGACGCCTCAATGTTTATATGCTCACTCTGCATCCCATGTAAAAAGGAATAACAGTCACTCGGATGTTTTCGGTAATTTCTTTGTGAACGTCGGAAAGTTCGAGCCACGGATGATTTTTTTCATGCCAAGCTCGTAACGTTTCTCTCGCTGCAAACGGTGGGTCTGTTGATTAAAAAAAAAATAAAAATTAAATAAATAAATAAATAAAAATAAAAACCCAAAAAAAAAAGGTCACCATCTTGTTTACAATTCTAACATGACCTACTAAGAAAAACGAAAAAACACAACATAGCACCTTTTTCGGGGTCACTCTTGAGAAATTTATCAAAAAGTTCGTGGTGCAACGGATGCTTTTCTGTCGTAGTATATGGAAGGATGTCTTCATGCGACACATAATCTAAACCTAGAATAAACAAACAAAAATTAGTCCATAAATAAAATTAAATTATTTTAATCAATTTTTAAAATTAATTTATGAATAAAACTGTTTTATTCATTTCACATAAATAAATAACGTAAAAACCAATAAAAAATTAATAAATAAATAGTAAAAAAAATCCACCTACCTGGGATGGCATACAAAGAACGACTGTTTTCTTGATTAGCTAAAAATGTAACAGCTTCTGCTTGGGCCCTCTATGAAAACAAACACAAACGAACGCACTGTTATTTCGGTAACCGACAAAAAAATATTTTTAAACAAATCGCAGCGTATATATATTTCCTTACAATAAACGGGCAATCTCTAGAATCGATGAGTACTTGATAATAAACTTGAGTTTGACCTTTAACCTCCCTGCTGCCAACATGGTTGAATGAACTGTTGTCATCGCCTCTTATTATCACATACAAAAAACATAATTAATCAAAATCACATACCAGATAAATAAATCAACTCGGCGATACGGTGGAATCCGGTTATTATGATCACGGATTTTAATGTTATCAATCGATTAATCCTAATTAGCAGGTCCCAGAACACTGTTTTTTACATTTTGTTTTTGTATTCATCGTTTAATGTTATTAGCTTTTGACGGTTTCCAAGCTATAAAAGCGCCCAAAGTGAACGCACTTTTATGTACCCATTTAAGTTGTCGTTCGACAAAATGACAACGTAAGTGTACACAAATGACATTTGGAGTTTGCAAATGGAATCCCAAACGGCGATGGGCTGTTAACATGACAATAAATTCAAATGACACGGTTGACAACTTACTTTTCTTTTTTGTTAGGAATATCTCGATCGTAAACCCTTGCGAACCAAGGGAATAATATGACGCCTCTATAACCAAATACTCTATGAAGCAATAGCTGTGGAAATATGAATTATTCATAACAATTTTATTCATTTGTAAAAAAATAATAATAATAAGAAATGTTGTACATGACGTCGAATACTATACCTGGCCAGTTTCGTATTTTCCTCTTTGTTTCGGAGTTTCTAATTTACCAACCTCTGCAAGTCTAAAAGAATTTTACAAAAAATAGTAATAATAAACAAAATCAATGAAATGTCAACAACAACAAAATGTTTACCGACTTCACAAGAGTCGCAGTTATAAAACTGATGCGGACTCTTTTTGATACGTAGTTAAAGGGGTAACGCGTTAAAGAGGTTCGAATTAAGCGTTGAACCCAATCTATTGATGCAACTCTTTATAATTATTCTGGGAAGCTGAAAGGTGACAACTTACCTCGTGTACGGAGACAACTGTCTAATTAAGTGGCCGTCATTTTTCAATAAACCGATCGTCTCGCGAACGAAAGAACGGCAAATAAGCTTCAGTGCCATTTTTAAAACCCACACGACTGAGCCCCGCCCACTAATTAGGTCATTGGTTCGCGATGCGCACGTGAGAGTTGGAGCAAAACCAGAGACCTTCAACAGCAACGATGCAGCTAAAAAAAAAAAATCTTTATGCTGCGTTCAGGTTGGACGATTTTAGCGCTTTAAGCGCAAAAAACAGTCGATAACATGTATAATTACTGTATATGTGAGTTAGAAGAGTTATCGACTATCTTTGCACGATTTTCAAAATTTAAAGCGCTATCAGCGTCTAAAGTGAACGCAGGGTTATCGAAAGGTCTCTGGTGAAGGAAGCTTGAGGAGGAACATCAACATGAACATGGCCACGAACGAGAGAACATTTTTCTATACAGCTGTGCAACATTTGGCTCGATCACTAGCAGCACTCAATCCAACACCTTGGGATAAGGTATAAAACCGCTTCCTTAATGTCATAGTCATCATTTAATGTTTGTTTCGATCCTCGTTTTAGAAAACTGTGCACGTGAACAGCTTGTTAAGGAGGAGACGTCGTCTAAGGTTGTCAGTCGGCAACTTCCAAGTTGTTCATTCGTCATCATGTTGTTTTTCATTTCGTCCTAATTCATCATCATCATCATATTAATTCATTATATTTTTTTAGCATTTATGTAAAAAAATTTAAAATAATATTTTATTTTTTATAATAGAAGTTTTAATATATTTTTCTTTGCTTGCTTTCTTGTTGCTTGCTTATGTAATTTACTTTGCTTAATTGTTAACTTGCTATTTAAATTTCCTGTTTGATTTATATAATAACAATTTGGCTTTTGTTGTATGAATGTAAACCTTACGTTTAGCACCTTTATAATAACAATAATAAAAAAAAATTAAAATACGCACTGCATATGTTGACTACGTTATTTTATTAGTATACTTGCAAATAGCAATCCATGTTCTAGTGTTTTTGCAAAATAAAATGTACTTTGGGGTTAGCTGACCATCTCGTTGTGGCATGACGTGTTGTTGTTTTAATAACTTGTCTTTATGGGTGCAGATTATACTAGCGGAGCTCTAACGCGGTACTGTTAATTAATAACCATTTTACAATAAACTAAAAAAGCAATTTTCGATAATATTTAAGAATCGTAGTATGGTGGTACTCAAACTGCGACAACAGGATATCGCCAGCTATCAACCCTAGCAAATTTTATGTTAGATTGGTATTTTATGATTAATACTAACCCAGCCTGGTATCTATACTTAAAGAGGTTATTTAAAAACAACAAAACGCCAATCCACAAATCACTAGCACCACAAGCGGGATGAACCCAAAGTACTAAAACAAAAACAGCATAGTACCGATTGCTATCCACGTAGCTGACATCAATTCTTACTTTTATTACTCACTACTGTACCATATTTTTGTAAATATAAGATGCGTCTAGTACAAGATTTTACACAAGGCAGCCCAGTTGCGTCTTATATATATTATAATAAACAGCTAAGAATAAAAAACTATTTTTATATATATAATTCTCTTAGGTATGCACCACGTTCTAAATCTATGTAGGTTTTCTATAGCACCCAGGGTGAACTGATATCTATGGGAAGCATATGCTGCCGCTAGGTGGCGTATGTTACGCCAGGGCAATCATTGAGTTTATAATAATACAAGTAGAATATAAAAAATATATGAATAAGTGGGTTATTTGGGGTCTTCAGTATATCCCCCAGTGTCGTTATTACAAAACACATTAGAGCCAAATTGCAGCTTTAAGATTCATTGTTCGATAAGCTGTTTCCTAGGTGTATCTCATGTCTGCATCTTATAATCGGGTGCAT
>JAQIWH010006095.1:0-13423 GCA_034695005.1 Cryptops parisi
CCTATTTTTCTGTTATTCTATTAAAATTAATTTCATTATACACAAATTTAATTTTGATATTTTAATAGAAAAAGAAAACTCATTTTTTTAAAAGTAAAAGCTGAAATACTGAAACTGCGAATAGAAACTGAAACTTAAAACTTATTGTTTCTGGCTCTGCCTTTTATTCATTTAGAATGAATAAAAGGTTGTCCTTAAAAAACAAAGTTTTTTATATAATCTTGTTCACTTAGTGTGTGTGTATATAACCAAATTCATTTATAACCTTCACTTTGTCTACTGAACTGCTATGTTTATATTTTCTGCCTTTACTTCAAAGTTGGTTTTAAGGCAGGGAACTTAGTTCCTAAGTTAGGACGTGGTGTTTTGTTACATATATTTCGCATTTAAAGTGGTTTGGGTTATTGCACGTGAGAAGGGTGCTGTCAATACCCGATTGACGTTTGTGGAGTTGTCAATTTTTCATTAAATTGTTCCCCGAAAGGCCTTGAACTCGTCAGTGAGTATAGTAAACAGTTGCGAAATTGATTTGCCAGCGATTTTGAGCGAAAAACGCTTTGACCCGTGCCGATGTTTTAGAGTTGGTTGGTGTGTGCGAGATGATTTGTTGGCATTTTGCCACATTGCTAATCTCGCGCTCGGTTGAATTATTGACGTCAGCTACCACTTGGCGCGCTCATTTGGCCTCGCTTTCGAGCACCCCAGCGAATTCTTTCACCACCATTTTTCCAATGGCTTTTGCCTAGATTTTTCGGGAGCCATCGTTAATTTAGTAATGGTACTAAAATCATGTACGCGTTATTTGATTCCTACTAAGTAATGGCCAACTTACGAGCGGGATTTCTAACTTCAGTTTTTTGTTTATACGACAAGATCAAACGGGAGTTCATGATGCACGTTTAGGGCCCAAAATTTATTTTTGAAAAATATGGTTTTTAATTTGAAGGAGTTTAGTTTAGGACGGTAAACTTATGTAAACTATAATTTCTTTTTACTTAGAAACAAATTAACTAGGATTTTAGGACATGTGTTGAGGTTTATTCTACCTCATTGTTTGACATTACAACTTTTATTACGATTTTCAATTTAACTTGACCCGAAGTCTTCGACATGGCTCAACTGTTTCGAATCGTAGGTGTCCTTTTTAATCACGTTCCGAGTGTCGTGGAAACTTAAAGTTTGGTGCACAGATTAGTCACGCGTGACAATTTAATCCTATAAATTGTCAATATCGAGTTATTGACACCTGAAGAGTCGTTTTTTCAGGTAGAGTGTTGCTGATGCTTGCGAACTGGACTTTTATTTTCCATGAGTGGTTGCTCATAAAACTATGTAGTAAACTAAACGTTCAGTATATACTAATGTATAGCTAACAGTGTAGCTAATGACAATTAACCAAATAATAGTACTCAATAGTTTCAACGAAATAAACAAAACTATTAGAAATAAATAACAATCATCCATTAAATTATATCACTCAATATCTTACAGATAAAGACAAATCACGCATTACACAGCAATACAAATTGATAATAAAAGATTCTATTCCTAAACACTACACAAGATTCTTTGCCTTCTATTGTTTCGAGAAATGGAACCTAATCCCGCATAAAAACAATATTTAGACAATTCACATGACACCCGTTCTGTTCAATTATCATAAAAACGTTATTACCCAACCACTATTACTCGTATAACACAATCCCTTTTTGGAATACTCTACCGTTTTACCCGAGAAAACCGGGCTCCACCAGTCATTTTCTACAATGCTCAAGTTTATGTTTCACTTCAAGCAAAAGTTGTATGATCATTTACTTCACACATAACTGGTCGCAATATGTTTTATTTGTTTTCCTTCTCTTTTGATGTTTATTTTTTCTTGTTACTTTAATTTTTTTTTTTTTGGACATCATTCTGTTTGACTTTACTTTGAAAGTCATTTTGTATATAAATTATTATTTGTACTAAATTATTAGAGTGCACACATCAAAAATGCATCTCAAACTGTACCTATTTTACCAACAAAATACAAAGTTACATACTCCACAGCAACTCTATTTAAAGATAGAATAGTATCGAATTTGAATTTATATAGTTTATTATACAGATTTTTGTTCCATCCGGAATGTATTATAATAAAATATAATAAATACTGTATGTTAATTTATGACAATGCTTGATTGATGTGTAACAATGCTCGAGACTAACTACAGTATATGGTTGTTATCAACAGCAACACTTTACGAGAAAAACTGCACATTCGCGTGTCAATTTTTCGGAATTGACTTGACATCGATTGAGCCAAAATTGACTGCAAAAATGTTCAATCAATCAATCAAACAAACAAACACACACAGCCAACCAAGTCAGGTTAAATAAAACGTTGTAACCACAACAACACGATGTTTAAAGTTTAATATAAAATCCTGCACTGTTGAGAGCGTGTACCGAAATGTGATGGACGTAAGCCTACCATCGTTTTATTTAAATAATGTACCACGGACTTTCTTTTCTATTTCAATTCTTCAGCCTTGGTTGAATGTATGTATAATTTTTTCGAATTGAAGGACGTCGGCCAGTTTTGTGTGGTCTTGTCCTTTCATCCTCTGTCGTTTCTTATTCTTGAGAATTGCGAATTCTTGGCGTCGCGGACGCGGTGACAAGATTAAGCTATTGAATATTAAAATGGGCGATAAAGGCTTTGGGAGCAAATCCGGTCCGCATCCGGTTGCCATAGAAACTCAGAAAGAGAAGTTGCCATTTTCCTTTGGGGACCAAGATTTAGTGCCATTTATAATTCGCCATGTTTGTCGCTCGTAACGCCACGTGTCGTTTGTTTCGCTTCCTTTCATGAAACTCTAATGGGATTTTTTTGTCTTTTTCTGCGTCTTGCCAACGTTTTATCGTTCCGAATTGGAATTTCGTTCGGTGACCATAGGGGTTTATCGATCGCATTCTTTACCAAATAGCTGGCTATACCATTAGAAATTGCTTCTTCCTCCACTACGCTAGTTAAATGGTGGAGACGAAACGCAACGAATAGTTACCGTTCTACCACTTAGTAGTCATTTAGTTATTATTTATACGAGTAACGAGTCAAATTGATTCAGTTCCAATAATAGATGAAATAGTGATGTATTTTTTTATAAGTATTTTCTGGGTGTCATTGTGCACACCAATTGGCGAATTTCGCAGTTTCAATTTCTTCACACCTCATAAATTTGGCGTCTAGTTTGACTCGGTTCGTTTTTAACAAAAGCGTGAAGTTGACATTGATGGAAAATTCCACGATCGAGCGTTGCTACATTAAACCGAATAATAGGAGGCATAAAGTCGGTTGATTCGTAAACTCTTAGTAACATAGGTCAAAATGGTGGTGAACCGTAGTTAGTGACCTTTCAACCGAGTTTTACGCTCGTTCGTTACACGTCAACGATTCGAAGGAGCGTTTATTTTACAAAGGATAAATAAAATTCACTAAATTCGCTTTAAAAACGGTGTTGTTTGGTGTACATGAATGATTGAGGAACAAATTAGTGCGTTGTTATGTCTACACGCCAAGTTGTTTGTCACTTGTACGTAATTCATGCTCATTCATGAAAAGGTTGAACGTCGAGTGTGTTGGACTCGGAATACCACACGTGCTGAAGCTTGTAAATTATAGTTAGTTGGTCGGTGGAATAATGCCTGAGCGCAGTTTATCGCTAGTTAGTGATCAATTGTTAAATAAGTCGGTTTAAAACGGGTGGTGACATTTTTTTTTCATTTACAAAATAAGCGAATTGATTTGTATAAGGCTCGTATATCCTTGTTTGCTATTCGTAGTTATCTTAATACTCCCAAGTGGTTATAGTTTAGGTCTGTTGTGTCCTTTTTAGAGTATCTGTTATAGTCGATATTAATTATATATGTTTTCAATCAGTACGTCACCATTAATTTAATCTAAAAAACATGTTTAATACAGTGCAGATGTAATAGGTACACCTGTAAAAACCTGCATTAGTAACTCGTTCCCTCGATCATTCGGAGAATGAGGCGCCGAGTATACGTAGCAATGACATAACCAATGAGGCTTTAAATCACCAACTCTTCGTGAGCAACACGTTGCATGGCTGTTCGTGACTATTGTTTAAAATGAAGCTGGGGTGAAGCACGTGTTCATAGTTCAAATCTAGCCGACGTTACAGACAACGTTACGGATTTGTCTTTCATTTTCGAATAAAAATGATAATTTTAAACAAAATCATGATTGTTAGGGTGGAGACCTAACAATACGAGACAAACTTTAACGCATTGAACATTAACTGAAAAAATCGTTGCTACACGGTGAACTCTCGAAATTCGCAAGTATGGAATATTTAAACAAGGTGTAAACGCTTTACATGATCTACTTTAAAATAAGTTTAGTTGAAACACAGTATTGACATGGTAGGTTGTGTTAAAAGGCGGTCGTTTATCTCTTATCTTTGTGTGTGTATAGTGGCTAGCGACCCCTGTCAAAAGGTTAATGTTGTTGCACTCGGGGTCCTTTTGTGGTCAGTTGTAACGACCAAAATCGATGTTTAAGACCCTAAAGATAAGACATACGACCCTCAAAAGTACACAAAAGCCTCGAGAGATTTTTGTTATTTTGGATATGACGTTTCCTATCGAGTTTGGTGGTTCCCTGTAATTTTAGTACGATGTTAGGATGATCAACTTTCGTTCGTTGACGACGTCACTCCTGTTGAATGTGAAAAAATGTAACATGGCGTGACATGTCGAGCTTAATTTGTGGTCCATCCATCACCTTTTGTAAAGCCTCTTTAAGGCCATACCAACCACACCAATAATCCCACGGGCAAACCACCGAGTCAGGGTTGGAAAAGAAATAAACTAAGAGGGGAAAAAATATCCCCCACATTGCATCTAGTTTCGCCAACCCTTTGAGACCGAGTCGATTGCAATCGCTGGGAGCAAAGGCTAGTCACCATAGCAACGTCGTCGATAATGCACTTCGTGTACACCGACCGAGACAGGTATCGACATTTCTGTTTGTTAAGGTGAGACACCCCCCAAAAAAACAAACAAACGATCAATTTTCTTGGAAGCTTTATGCCAAAAGTTTGATCTGAGAGAATCGTTGAAAATGGAATAGTTTGAAATTAATTTTCCATAAAATGGTCAATTCAAATAATCATTTAATTTAACTTTGTTTATTACGTAAGAGTTCAAATATACCCAATGCAGCAAGCGTCATTTAATTTATTTAATCAAAAGTATAATTCCGTATTTTGTTAAATATTTACATATTTGTTTGCTTTACTTACCGGACCAATCCCTTAACATGACGTTTTGCTTCCCTTCTTGGTAAAATTCAGTTAAAAGGGGTGAAAACGAGGGATATACCAAGGATGTCACCTACGTGAAAATTAAATTAAATTCATCGAGATGTGAATGTCATTAAAACCCCAACACTTCCACGTGCGTGGGCGAAGCCACACGGGTACTTGCTAGCTTAACAGCCAGTATAGTTTTCTTAGAGGTTACCTATATCTCAAAAACCGAAGATTTTAGATACGTGAAAATTATCACTTTTTTTTTAGATAGAAGCATGTGTTTCACCATTTTCCGACATTCCAGTTAAGGAAAATTACTAAATTTAATTAAAACTCCAACACTTTCACCCTGGTTGCACAATAGTGCGTGGGCGAAGCCACGCGGGTACTTGTTTGTTTTTTTTTATATATTTTTTATTTGTTATAAAAATGTTTTCACAAATGTTTGTGCTCAAAGTCCAAAATATTCATCCGAAACTTCAATTTGGATTTTCAGTTAAGACTTAAAATCGTTTGAAACGTTTAATTTATTAAACAAACATTCTCCGGGTTTACTTAGCACCGGTGTAGAATTTTCTCTTGTTGTGGTTTTGAATATTCTCTTAGGGAAGTGCATCGAAATCGATCGTGTAAAAAAATAGGGGAGCAAAATGGAAAACGTAAAGCAAATTTTCATCCCATTTTCCTTAACGCGATTCCAGAATCGTGAATTGAAAAGCGATGTGCAACGTTGGTGCACGATACACCATGAAAAGCGCCAATGGAAATTAGCCAAAACACTTTCCCAGATGACTCAATTTCAACGAGTAAAAAAACAAACACAACAAAATTTAGATGAAGAAAATTAGAAACAACAGAAAAAACCATTTTTATGATCCGCTACCTACCTCATTTAAAATTTTTCTACCACGCGGGAATTAGTGTCATTGAGGTTTGAATTTATTTAGAAATGATTCTCTAACGCCTAAAATGAAATGTTTTGTTTTTGTAATGAGTGTCTGTAACGTTTCAACAATCGCGTGGTGCACGAGATTGTATAATTTACTGAAGCAAAAACTCTTGAGCATTGTTATGCTCATTGTTAGGATTTGTAAAGGTGGTATTTTACTCTGTCAGTTAAGGTAGGTTTTTCCTATTTTTATTTTTTCTTATTTGTATTTTTTCCTATTTTTATTTTTTCCTATTTTTATTTTTATCATTGTTAGGCTCGTTCACAACAATGCTTGATTCTCACTGAATCGAATGATCGAGGCACAAGTGATGAGCTTTGGAAATCTCTTATGGAGATTCGTATTGAGTTGTTGGGGATCACGTATATAGGTGCAGATTTATCCCCCCCCCTCTTCTTTTATAAAAAAATAAAAATAAAAGAAAAACAAAACAAAACAAACCCTCGAAAAACAAATATTTTTACCAACCAACATAAGAATCATTTGAAGAAATACAATGAAAGACAGTGAAAGTTTTTCAAGAATAATTAACGTTAAACTTACCAAATTCTTTAACTAACATCAATTGGAATATTTAATGCAAAAGTTTTATTCTACGTCGTGTTATCTTTTCAAATTTTAATATTCAATCTCTATTCATTCTCGGTTTATGAAATGGGTTTTTGTTTTTGTAATTTATGTCAATTTCACTCGTGCCTAAGTGAGTTGTGAAATGTGGGTTCGGCAATTAACCACCCCCTTTATCAGTTTGTTTGTATTGGGCAATAAGCTGATTAAAATGGTGTTGAATACACACACACACACACGTGACTGACTATAGTACGAAATCAATAAAATAGGGGGAAATGAGCACCATTCTTCGCTATCTTCCTTTCCCCTCATCTCTATGAAAAGCTATAAAAGAGAAGAAGAAATGTAATATATTTCACGGCCCCTTCATCGGAATTCTCCACCCCACGTGCGTGTATGGACCTTTTCACACCGAAATCTCACTGCACTGACAACAAAGATGGATATCCCCCACTTTGTTTTTTTTTTTTAAAAACGTGTGTTTTTAATTATTCAACTCGATAGACGTGAGAATATAAAAAAATCACGCTGTGGGTATTTTTTGATTTGGTGGAAGGTGAAAGTTGGCAACGGGGGTACGAGTGGGGGTGATATAAATGAAGGAGTTGCGGAGAAGCGAAGTGAGGGATGGGTGGGCGAAGCAATGAGGACAGAGAGAGGCATTATGGGAAGATGGATGGTGGCAACGATAAGACGTTCGCAAACGCTCCGTTTCTCTCGTGACGTTATCCCTTTCTATTGTTTTCTTTGCAACGTGGACAGAATGCGAATTGCATTTCGCGTTTCTATACCAGAAAATAGGGGGGGGGGGGTGTTATTCCCAAGAGAAAACAGAGGGTTGTTGTTGTTGTTGCGAAATCTACTTTTCTAAACTAAAAGGATATATTAGTGTTGAGGCCGTTCGTTTCTAGTTTAAGAAGACGAGAAGTGAACGCAAAATTGAAAAAAATTGGCACACATTTGGAAAAAAATGGAAATAAATGAGATGGTCCTCGTTGAACGCGTTTCAGATACTCCATCTTAACGCGTTAAAATAGACTATTTAAAATATTTGTTTATAGGTTAAGAAAACGATAAATGGATAACATTGGATAACTGTTTGATTAAAAAAAAATTAATTGGCACGCACTTGGAAAAAAATGACAAAAGTACGAAATAACACACAGGTTAGTTAAAGTTGGTTTAGGTTAGTTGACAATATTTTCATATCTTCTCAAAAAAGATTTTTAGTTCAAATTTAGGCTTAAACCACATATTTGTTTAACGTAACTATTCCCATGTTTATTTCATACATTGGCTAAACCAGGGTTCACGTTTTATAGAATGCCTGGATTTTATACATTGCCAGTAATATTTAGATGAATTAATATATTTTAAGATACTTATTTTTTAAATTCGTTGAATCCAGTGTCACCAAGTACGAAAGTAGCTTTGTGGTAGTAGTCAACTGGTAGTAATGAACTTTTAAAAGTTCATTAATTGCAGGTTGTAAACCCTAACATGGAGTACCCGATATGTCGTGGGGTTCATCCCACGTGGTTCGACCCTTTTACACGATACCGTGTCATTGAAATGTGCGGTACCAAAAATCCTAGCCTCTTCCCTACGCTTTTGTTTCGTACCAAAAATCGATGGCAAACGAATTTGGAGTGTTCTTCTTGTTTCCCCTTTTTCCAGATTAAATTTTATCCCCTCGGTTTGTATCTCGAGTTTCTACGACTCTTGCTACGTAGGTTGCAATAGAGTAATTCGATTGATAAAGAAAACGAAATTAGAGTAATACGTGTTTGTTGTTTTGTTTTTACATGGAAGCACTGTCTCTAGGCTGTCTGAAATTTTGTCACTACAACTTTAATACTAAATGAATAAACGTTGCACAGATTATTTTCGGACACTGTTGTGATTACGGTCGCAAAATTTTCTATGGCTCACTTTATTAGATTTTAAAAATGCAACATTGATGGAAATTAAAAGAAAATGATTAGATTATTAAATTTGATAAAGTTGCTTAAAATGTTTTCATAGAAATATATATATTTTTTCAATGATGTTGGAACTAATTTTTTTGTATTGATATTGCAAAAAAAAAGGCATTTTTGTTTGTGGTGGATGATTGATGAAAACAAAAACGAGATTTCAAATTAAACTTATTTATAAAAAAAAAGGATACTTTTGAAAAAAAAATGTCATTTTGCAAAGTCTGCAAAAATTGTACACCAAAAACTAATAGAAACTTTTCAATGTTGAAATAATATCAAGAAAAAGATTGTATTGATTTTGTATTAAGGCTCTTACGAGTAAAATGGAATCTTTTTCTTATTTTACGGTATATATATATATATATATATATATATATATGTGTGTATGTATGTATGACCTGAGTACCAGGGTGGTTTAAAAAATTGGAGTTAGTTTTTATATTTTTTAAATTGTTTTTTTTTTTTTTGTTTTTTTGTTTGGAAATTTTGAACAATTTGTGAATGAATTGTCATTCAGTAAAGTAATAAATTTTTTACGTATGGTTAATTTACTTAATAGCGAATTATTTAATAACAATATTACGCTATAGATGTAGTACATTTGAAATGCAAATGATTAAACCAAACTTGGATGATTCACAGTGAAGCCCACTCGAAAAGCAACCCTGTACTAACGTGAAGCTTACTTACAAAACGTAAATGCAGGGTTGCGTTTTGTAAGTAGGCTTCACTTTAGTACAGGGTTGCTTTTCGAGTGGGCTTCACTAATGAACTACATCTAAAGCGTAATATAGAGTACTAGTAAATAGCCCGTCAAAAACGACGGGAAAGTTTTTTGGGTCCATTACGAAATTCATGTTGCCCCACAACATTCGATTACGTGTAGCAATAATGAATTCTTCAACAACAACAACAACACAAAAACCGTTTTAAATGACTCACTTTCTCTGCAAGGTCGTCTTGGGGCGGGGTTCCAAAAGACATTATTTCAGTGTCGTGTGTTGCTTGTCATATGACGATGCACGTTTTTAACCAACGACACGCCAGAAACCCACAGACAATGAGATTCTTGTCGTTTTATTAGATAGGATTGTACCAAGAAGTAAAATGGGATTTAATTCTAGACTCCCTGTGATTACTATGCCAACCACGGGGTTCACTTCTAGTTTAAAACAATGGTCACGTCATGTGATGCCGGTTTGCTTCACAACAGTAGTCACGCTGAACCATCAACAGTTGATTGTCTTCTCTGAACGTTTTAAACAACAGTCACGAGCTAGATCACGGTTACTATTTTTATTGGAAACAATGTACACGTGCAGGATCATGTTGCAACTGTTTTCTCCGGTCTTTAATACAAAGAAAATGTTTGTATTCCATCGATATTCACGTGCTGGGTCGTATTACAACAATTATTGGATGGTATTTTAACCAATGCAGAATCACTTGACCAAAAATATATATTAGTGGATTTTAATCGATGATGAGGTGCAACATGATGTGACAACTTTGTAGGCTTTTAAACAATGGTTACGCGTTACGTAACTTGATTAAATTTGTGGCATGATTGAGACAGGCGCAATCTTTTGGTCTTAAATTAAAACCAAAAGATCAAAAATTGGGTTTGACTCGAAACATGTTTGGGTCATTTGATTTAAGCGAAAGTGAGATGCAAAAAACAAATTGCGCAACGACATAAAAATACTACAGCATATCTCGTGCAAGTGTGTCATCCGCCATTTCGACAGAAGGTACCATCGTATTGTTCGTTGGTTTGTTGTTTCATGTTTCGCTTAATGCGGTTGCATTACTACCAAACCCAAGATGTTGTTCTTCGTTGTTTTGATGGAAAATGCGTTGTCGTGGAAAAAGATGGTCGAGATGTCTCGAATACCGCGCATGCGTCAATTACACCAACTTACTCGTCCTCATATTGAAACTCGAACCATCCTCTTCCAATAGCTTTCAGTCGAGCAAATTTTAATTTCATCACTTCCAAGAAAAATTTCAGACACAATTGAATCGAATCGAGTAAGAAATTTCCAATTCATTTCTTCACGTGGTTTCTTTTTTCATTAAGGTCGTGGTTGTTTTTTTTAATCTCTTTGTTATTATATATTCATTTCAAGACCTGTCATAATAAAAAAAAAGCAGACCCCTTGATCAAGCATTTTTATTTATTTAAACACTTTTTATAAAACTATGTAAAGCTTTGTATGTATCAGTAGTGCATTTATCTTGCAACACCTCATTTGTTTGGAACTTTGATTGAAGCCGAGGTACCTGACAACATTGTCACCTTCAATGACGTTCTTTGAAACTCATTTTGGAATGTGTACACGAGCAATTAAGAAAGGCATTAAGTAGTGAACAGCTTTAAAGGGTGGAAGAAAGTGAACTGGTGAAACGGTGTTTAATATTAACGTTAAGCACACTTTATAAACGTTTTTCTTATGAAACTCTTAACATGACACAACTTTGAATGATTTTTTCTGCCATTTTTTTCTAGTTTTAAATTTTACATCTTATAAAGACAAGATTAGTATACTACAGTATATGTCAGCTCCAATTACCGCCCCCCCCCCCTTGAATTCACTCATTGAGCAACAACCAAAAAACGACCAAGACGCGTTGTGGCATTTTCACTTTGTCACAACGCGTTGTGGCCGTTGTTTGTTTGTTTTTTTGCTCAATGATTGATTGATTGATTGATTTTTGATCGATTTTTTATTGTGGTTTTTACAAACCAATAAGAAGAACATTACTCGATTCACTCGATGAGTGAATTCGGGTATTGCGTTTGACATATACATAACAGTGAATCATCATATATGAAATCAGCCTTGTACAACATGGTTAATTTTTATTTAAATGAAGACAGACAAGTATCTACACCATTTGTTCAGACGATTTTTAAATTTGTTTAGACGATTTTTAATGTTAACATTTTAACCCGATCTCATCCTTTCTCAAAACAATAGCAATCAGAACTGTTTTGTCCCAAAAAATTTGAACATCATTTTAACAACAGAAAAAAAAGTTCATTCTAGTTGTTATTCATAAGACTGAATTGATGATTTCTACAATTTTAATTTATTTTTTTTAATTTAAAATTAAATCGATCAAAAAGATCAATAGTACCAAGTACAACTAAAAAGCAAAACAACTTTGTGTTATGTTCAAAACTAAGTAATTAAGGATTAAAAGGAAAAGACTCACAAGACAAGCCAATCCTACATCACCTGTCCAGGAAAAATACACAAAGTGAAAACAAAACAAAACAAATACCACATTGGAATACAAACTTCAATAGAAAGTTAGTTTTTCATTGGAAATATATTATAACCCTATCGTCATTCACCATCGTAGTCTGACTGGAAATGTGTTAAGAATTGAAAATTAAATTAATTTTGGAGTCGAGTAAAGAAAACCGAGTCTTTTAATATTAAGAAAGCACCTAATGAAAGGGGAAAAGCGCTAGACTATTCATTAGAAAACAATAGGGAGTCGATTGGGGGGGGGAGAAAGTAAAGATGGGGGTAAAAGAGAGTACATAGCCAGTGAGTGTGTCGTTTCCACCCACGTTCGTTGAGTGGGCGTGTCCTTTGGTTTCAGCACTAGCCTCGAGTGGCGCTGTTGTTGCTCTTGTACTAGTCGTTGTGTGTGTGGAGTAGTAGAAGCACAGCTTCCAGTCGTCGTCGTCTTGTAGCGTCTCTCAAAAGAACAAGACATTTCACGTGTCGTGTGAATGGTGTTTGTCTCTTTTTCTTCTCCTTCTATTGCATCGGGATTTTTTTTCTCCAATCTTTGATCACTAGATCGAAAAGGTGGGTCGTGTTTCAGTTGCTGTTGTTGTTGTTGTTGTTGTTATTGTGGGATTTGATGGTGAGTCGTTGCGACTACTCACAACAACAACGGATGCTGATGTTGCTAGGTAACCAGTTCTCTTATTCTTGGTCTTCTGTTTCTTTCCCTCGTTGGAGTACTTTTTTATTACGATTTTGGAGGGGTGGTGTGTTTCTTGTTTGATGCTGCTGAGTGGTTTGATGTTGGGTGTTTTTTCGTTGCAGTTATCGTATATTTTGTTTGGTTTTATTTTCTTCGCAGAACAATAGACAAGATGGGTTGGTAATGTTGAAAATATTGACAATCCACTTTTGTGTGTGACTTGTTGACAATGATATTGAATTTCAGAAAACTTAATGATGCTGACTAATTAGCTTTAAAGTTGCAATAGCCAAACTGAATGACAGTTTTGAACTTTATAAAAAATAAGGAATGTTTTCAATTGTATTTAACAATGATTTCAAAACCGATTCGCCATCAAATAGGGTTTGTTGTTAGAAATTGAATTTTTAAGTCATTTTCATATTGAATTTCTGGAATGTCAAAATGAAAGTAGAGTTTGATAACGTGGAATTTGAGTTATGTCATCATAGTTATTCGTATTCATCAAATTGGAATTTAACTTTATGTATTTTGAGTATTTACTTGTACAATGGAATCCGGTTATTGTGATCTCTTTGGGACTACTACTTTTGATAACATTAACCATTGGATATATTTATTTAATTCAATCCAACGGGATCACCACAGACAAATAGAA